>JAULKR010163901.1:3355-25111 GCA_032356305.1 Prasiola linearis
TAGCCAGCGCTTCTCGCGGTTTGAATGCCACTGTGGGTGTTTTAGTACATTGAAGCGCTTGGCGCGGTGAATCTAAAATCAGGGTGAACCTATGAAACCTATCGTCCTTGCAACTTCTTGCCTTGCCCTGATGGCCTCATGCGCCTTCGACGAGGGGCAAGCAAGCGCGCCCGACGGCGACGACGCTGGGGTCGATGCGGCCGCGGTGAGTGACGCGGCCGTCGATGGACCCCTATTCCCGGATTGCCAGCCCTATCTTTTGGCGTCGGATGATTTCGAAGATGGCCAACGCAATTCTCAATGGGCTGATCTCTCGGCCAACGGAGCTCAGGCGGTCGAGTCCAATGGAGAGCTTAACGTTACCTTAGGAGACGTGCCGTCTTTTAGATTCGCAGGCTATCGGTCGGCGCGATCCGATCTTTCACTGACCGGCCATCGAATGTCGATACGATTGAGCACCCTGGTAAGCACCTCCACTGAATCCCAGGCAGCTATTGAATTTGGTGGGGACCATGGACGATATTATCAAGTGCGCATTCACAGCGAGCAGATCGCATTCTTCTTTAGTGATGAAAATAACAACCTGACATCGGTTGGAAGCGCGAATTACAGCAGCACAGACCATCAATTCATACAGCTGCGCGAGAGCGCAGGCATGATCCATCTGGAGGCTGCGTCCGCAGACGGCGGCTGGGTGTCTATCGCCACCGATGCCCTAGACAGCTCGCTAAAAATCTACGCCGTGAACTCGGGGCGATTGCGCTTCTACGGTCGCAATTTGTCGACGCAGGCGGACGACTCATCCATTCGATTTGATGACTACAATCTCGCGTCCGGTTGCGGAGGCTAGAGCTCACGCTTGGAATCAGGGCTCGCGAGACCACTTTCGGTCTTTTTTACGCTGAGCTTGGATGCGCTTACTTTCTAAGCGCCTTTCTTTTGAGCGCCGGCTCGGTTTGGTCGGGCGTCTGACTGGAACGAAGCGAGCGGCGCTTCGCACCAGCTGCGAGAGTTTTCGTCGCGCCTCATCACGATTGCGCTTTTGACTTCGGTGATCCGAAGACCGGACAATGAGATCTCCATTGCCCGCCAGCTGAGGCGCAAGCTGCCGGGCGATGCGCTCACGCAAAGATTCACTCAGAGTTTTAAGAGCCGCGGAGGTTTCAACATTCCACCTGAGTTCGACTTTGGTCTCCGTCTTGTTGACGTGCTGCCCGCCAGGACCACTGGCCCGGGAAAAGGACTCTTTGAGTTCAGCTGCGGGAATCGTAAAAGAAGGAAGAACAAACAAGTCCATGGTAGCGAAGCAACTCATTCGGCAAACTGAACGCGAGCACGTTTCAAGCAAGCGAGGCTCGGGCGTTTAGTTGATCACCCGCTGCTCGCCGTTGGCCACAATCGTGATCAGCTGATCCATATCGTTGTCATAGATAAGCATGTATTTGTCGTCGCCTTCACTGAGGTTGAAGATGGTCACCCCGTCTTCGAGTAAAACGCCCAGCATCAGCGAGCCCTGCGATGCGGCCAGCTTTAGAAAGTGCTGCAGCTCTTCGCGGCCGACTCCAAGAGGAAAGGCGATCCCCTCCAGCGGTTCCACCATCAACTTGCCCTGTATGACAGATAGATAAGGTCTAACTGACGGCGCGACTTCAAGATAATTTGTGTGCATAGGTCCCCCCCCCTATAAAATCCGACTAAGGATCTAACTCGATACATTTAAGCGCTCCCGAAGCGCCCCCTCGTCCCCAACCGCAGATCCCTGACACCCTAAACCTACCACGATAGACTGACTAAGGTGCTCAGGCGCCGAAGGAGGAGGCGCTTTCGAGCCCGGGGGAGTTCTCGCCCCGCGCCTTAGCGGGCTAGGCTGCGGACAAAGATGTCGTCGCTGAGGTCCACGTGAAAGTGGTTGCGGTGGACGGCATTAAAGTTGGGCGTGAGCACGTTGTTCCAAATGCCCTCGCGTTGCTGCTCGCAAACCAGTTCGTGGAGCCACTGGTTTGCGCCCGGACCGACAATCGCGTCGCAGGTTTCGACTTCGTCATCGTCGATGAGCCAATCGTCTTCCACGCTAAAGGTCAGGTCGTCTCCAAGTTCGAAAGCGTGGAGATCGAGGGCCCGAGCGCTGGCGTGCTCCGACATGCCTCGAGGACAGTCCGGTGGCGATCCCTCGCCGCCGATGCAGCGGTAGTTGTAGATGCCGAGGTCAATCACGGTACTGACACCTCGGCTTATGTAGCTGGGGTTGGACTTGGCGATAGAGACGGCGAGGTCGCAACTCATGTAGAGGCTGCGCCGAGCCGTACTCGAGCCCGCGTACCGATAGTTCACGCCGCGAAGTGGCAAATTAAGACGTATCGGCGACTCAACACCAGGCGAAGGGGCACCCTCCTCCCAGTCGAGGTCGTACAAATCGAGCGTCTCCGCACAAGAGATTCCGTCTGGAACTCGAACCTGAACATCGCGCGTTAGCGTAGAGCGCAACTCACCGCCCAGGTATCCATCAAACCAAAGCGTGTGCTGACCCTCGAGCGCGACGTCGAGAGCACCCAGCTCCTGTCCGGCGGCAACGCTGGCGATCTGCGTGTCGTCGACGCGGACGACAATGCGGTCGTAACTGCCTGGAAGAATCTCAAGGGCAAAGGTGGCGCTGAGGCGCCCCATCGCGTCGATATGGTCTACGACTCCAATTTCACCCTCTAGGGGCGCCAGAACCTGGAAGCTCTGGAAGCCATCTCGAGTCAGTGGAGCCCCAACTGAAGCGTCCGGCCCCTGAGGGCGTTCCACATCGGCCACGCAAGCGCAGCTGAGCAGCGCCGACGCGAGCGCCACACTCCGAATTCCCCCGAACACACCTCAATTATCGCTGATTTGAAGGGGGTTCCGCAAGTTTTGGGCGCGTTTGGTAGCCTCTGACACACAAGGCTTTCGCCGGGTATGAGGTCTTGACGCGACCATGTGAATCACGTTTAGTATGGTCGCAGTCCCTATGTCCGATCCTAACGTCCAAAGCGCTTCAGACCGCACAGGCTCAGAGCGACTTCGAGAGAGTCGCAGCGGATTTTTTCCGCGACCCGAGCCCGCTTCTCAGTCGACTCGGGTGGCGCGAGGAACGCGCACGCCTACCAGCGAGCGCGCCTTTGCAAATCGCGTTGCCGCCGCCACGCCGATTCCGGGCAACGGCATGTGGAAATCAACCTTCAGAGAAAAATGGTCTCGGCGAGCCATCACGATTCCTGGCCTGTGCTTACTGACGTTGGCGTACGCGATCTTAATGCCCATTCTACTCCTCGCATGCCCAATCATCGACTTGGCGCGCGGACGAAGGCAGCTCTTGCTGCGCTTTCACGTCGCGTTCTTTTCGATATTTGTGTGGCATATCGTCGCTTTAGTCGGACTCTTCGGCGTCTGGATTTTAAATTTTGGTGAAAGTCGAAAGCAAAGCGAAGCTTGGTTTGCCGCCAATCGTCGCTTTGAAACATTCTGGGTCAACGAGGTTATCGGACTAGCAGACGCGGTCTACAACGCGGAATTTATCGTCGAGGGCATGGAGCTCCTTGATAAGGGCCCCTTTCTGATCTTGTCGCGCCACGTTTCAGTGATTGACGCCATCATGCCCAACCGGGTCATTTCGCGAGTTCACGGCACTCTTATTCGCAACGTCATCAAGCATGAGCTGCTTCTCGATCCTTGCGTTGACGTGATGTCCCACCGAGTCCCACGTACTTTTGTTCGTCGGGGCAGCGGCAACGTTGAAAAAGAACTCGAAACCATGACCGCCGTTTTGGGTGGAGCCAACGAAGACGATGCAATCTTGCTCTTTCCAGAGGGGACACGATTCACGCCCGCCAAGCAAGATCGGGTCATGAAGTCTCTCAGAATCAAACATCCAGACGTTGCAGCACGCTACAAGGGGCTTAGATGCGTCCTTCCGCCGCGCCCCGCTGGCGCATTTGCTCTCATGGATGCCAAGCCGGATATGGACGTCGTGTTTTGTGCCCACACCGGGCTTGAGTGCGCCAATCGCCTCGTGAACCTTATGAATGGCGCACTTCTCGATAAAAAAATTCGAGTCAAGTTTTGGCGCGTCTCCGCAAGGGACATTCCCGTTGAGCTAGACGAGCGTTCCGAATGGCTCGGTCGCTGGTGGAGTGTCGTAGATGAGTGGATCTGCGAACGCGAAGCGTCTTAGATTCGCGTCATGCATGTATTCATAACGGGCGGTACCGGCTTTATCGGTCGCCATATTGTTTCTCAGCTTCTCAGCCGGGGTGACCAGGTCAGTGTCGTGACGCGTTCACCCAAACGAGCCGCGCAAGATTTAAATGAGAAAGTTCAAATTATAGAGGGCAATCCCACGAGCTCGGGCCCATGGCAGGACGCGCTAAAAGGAGCGGACGCCGTGATCAACCTGGTGGGAGAGCCCATCGACTCCAAGCGATGGAACGCCCAGTTTCGCCAAAAACTTCTCGACTCACGCGTGGACTCGACGCGCTTCATCGTCGAAGCGCTCGCGTCGCTCGACGCCAGCGCGAGGCCTAAAGTTTTTGTCAACGCGTCCGGTGCGGACTACTACGCGCTTCGCGATGCTTCCGACATCGATCGCGACGAGCCCGTAGACGAGTCTTCTCCCTCGGGTGATTCGTTTCTAGCTCGCCTGTGTGAACGCTGGGAGTCTGAAGCGCTTGAAGGTGACCGTCTTGGCGTTCGGGTGGTCGTGCTGCGCACTGGATTGGTGGTCGGTCGCGGCGGCGGTTTTGAAAAACTAATTACTCAGTTTAAGCTTTTTGCGGGAGGCCCAATCGGTACGGGCAAACAGTGGGTTTCCTGGATTCACGTGGCCGACGCCGCGGCCGCCTACATTCATGCGCTGGACACAGAAGCGCTCCGTGGCCCGGTCAACATGGTTGCTCCGGGCAACGTGCAGAACAAAGAGTTTGCGAGCGCCATTGGCCACGCCATGGGACGTCCTTCGTGGGTTCCGGTTCCCGGATTCGCGCTCAAGCTTGCGGTCGGCGAATTTTCGCAGCACATCCTCAAGGGGCGACGCACAGTGCCGACGGCGCTGCTGGAGTCCGGATTTCAATTTTCACATCCAGAAGTCGAAGAAGCGATGCGCTCTTTGGATTGGTAGAGAAGGGCCTGATGAAGCACCGCATCTTCGTTCAGCGCGACCGATTTAAGTTCTCTTGCGCCCACATGACCGTGTTTCCGGATGGAAGCAAAGAGCGGCTTCACGGCCATAATTATAAGATAGGCATGTCAATCGGCCTCACCGATATTTCTCTGAAGTCGATGATTCATTTCAACCAAGTGAAAGATGCTCTGGGGCGCTTGTGCGACGCGTGGAAAGAGCACGTCATTTTAGCGGAGCACAGCCCTCACGTGGAGTGGATCCGCCGCGACGAGGACGAGATCGAGTTTCGCCTCTGCTCAAAGCGGTACGTGCTCCCCGCCGAAGACGCTTTGCTTCTGCCCATCGAAAACGTGTCGGTCGAAACGCTTTCGGGGCACGCGCTAACCGAGCTCATTTCAGACTTATCCCAATGTCTTGCTCCCCCGACCGTGAGCGACGTGGAGGTCAGCGTCGAAGAGACGCCAGGGCAGGGCGCGTCCGCCCAACTCTTTTTCTAGAGTCCAGACGTCGCCCTTGCAGCGATTTGAACTACTTTGAGGCGCGTGAACCGCGAGCCATGGAGGCGACCAGCAGGGCTGCAAAACCCACGCAGGCAATGGCGTTGGCCCACAACCATAGAGAGTCCATCGCCATGAACTTGACGTCCACGCTGCCGCTTAGAGCTTGATACGCGAGATGCGATGCCACGCCGAGCGTCAGTCCGGCTAGAAAACCGCGGACTCGCTTGACGCTTAAGAGCAGAGTCGACAGTAGGAATGGCAGTGCAATGCTAAACGTGATGGGGTTTGCGTACTCAGTGCCCAAGATCCCGGCTCCCCAAGATGGGAGTCCCCGTGTGAGCCACTCAACTCCCACCACCGATGAAAGCGCTGGCGCTATCATGGGTAGGACAAAAAGTCCCGACGCTCCAAGGAGCACGCCACCGGCGCTTCCGAGGCTAAGGCCCACTTTTTTACGCGAGTAAATCGCGCCGGCCAAAAGCATTCCGAATAGGAATTTCCAAGCTCCGCCCTTGGTTCGAGCCAGGGTGATAGCGGCTTCGGCGTCGATGATGCCCGAGCCGTACTTCTCTTTGGTGTACTGACCTGGCTGAGCCGAAGTCTCTTTTAGGATGGTCTCGACCGCGTCTGGGCTTGTGACGCCTTCGGAGACCACAAGGGCCGCGACGCCCGCGGCGTGGGGCGAGGCCATGGAAGTCCCCATGTAGCCAAAGTAGTCGCTGGTACCCGGGTCGCCGATGGCGATGGTGTTTTGTATAACTCCGTCCGGTACGCCGTCGCCGTTTTGGTCCACGCGAACATTTCCACCGGGTGCTGACATGTCGAGATGCTTGCCCCAGTTGGAGTAAAACGTGATGGAGCGGTCGTATTGAGTGGCGCCAACTGCGATGGCACCTGGGTAGGCGGCAGGATAGCCGAGGCGGCCTCGACCGTCATTGCCCGCTGCGCAAACGACGACCACACCCTTTTTATGAGCGTAGTCCACGGCTTTTTTGAGAACGCGCGAGGGGAAGGGGCCGCCAAGACTCATGTTAATGACGTGAGCGCCTTCATCTGCCGCGTAGTGGATGGCGTCGGCAATGCCCGCCACCGAGCCGCCGCCCGATGCTGAAAGTACCTTCAGAGGCATAAGAGTCACCTCTCGAGCGATACCAGCGACACCTTTGCCGTTGTTGGTGGCCTGAGCGATGGTTCCGGTCACGTGAGTTCCGTGACCGTGGTCGTCGTTGGCGTGGGAATCGTTGTCGACAAAATCGTAAGGCATCACGAAACGGACGCCCTCAAGATCTTCGACTTGGTGGTAGTTGCTAAAATCTTCGTAAGCGACGCCAGTATCTAAGACCGCGACCACCACGCCGCTGCCGTCGGAAAGCTTCCAAGCTTCGCGCATGTTGATCTGATCGAGGTGCCACTGATTTTGATACTTGGGGTCGTTTGGGAACCCTTGCCAGTTTGCATCGCCCGCGTCGCTCAGCTGAAATTTCAGAGAAGGGTCGAGCTGAAATGTGGCGTCAGGCTCGGCAATTTCGACTCTCGGGTCGGCGCTCAGTCGTTCAAGGATTGCGTCGCGGGACGTCTCATCGACGTGAGCTTTGTAGAGGCGCTCGTCGACGGATTGGTCCGAGACCAATAGGAAGGATACGCCGACGAGACTCTCAATGGCTCGCAAATCTTCGTCGCTAATATCATCGACAAAGTCGACGATGATGTCGTCGGGATCGCCCAGAGCGTCGAGGTCAAGCTCCGGCCTTTGGACGCCGGCGGCATTCGAAGCAGTGCCGCTCTCATTGCCTAGCCACAAGGCAGCAGCAAAGGCGAGAAGGACGCAGATAAGACTCTTATGTAAAGCGCGGGTACCAGTCTTCATCTCACAACTATAGCCTGTAATTATTGCCGCGCCTTTCCTAAAACAAGTTCAGGAAAGCAATTGGAGATGAGCCAGGTGAACTTGTAAAATTACAAGAATAGCGCTATTTTGAATCAAGGTAATAATAGTGAGCCAGACTACAAAAGAAGAAATTTTGGCGGCGGCGATCGCAGTTCTAAGAAGCGAGGGGCCTGAATGCATGACTCAGACGCGAGTCGCTCGCGAGGTCGGAGTTAGTCAGGGTCACCTTACCTACTATTTTCCCAAGAAAGATGACCTGTGGCGATGCGTTGCCAAACACGCGTTCACCGAGCTTGAGGCGACGATCAGTGACGGACTGCTAGTTCACAAAGATCTGCGGTCCATGCTTACGATGCTGACGTCCGACGTGGGCCGCACTCAACTCTATATTTCGCTTTGTCTCCGCGCCAAGTACGACGATGACGTGGGGCGGTTCCTACGCGAGGACTTTAAAAAAATTAGCGGAGCCATCACGAAAGCATTTGGACCCAAGGGCGAGCTGTTAATGATTCTCGTTTGGGGACTGGGGGTCCGTCAGCTTGCGAACGGCACCAAAAAGATTCCCGCGTCGTTGGTTAACGCCGCCGCCATGCTCATGGACGAAACCACCGTCTGAGCCCGTCCAATCGATGGCGATTAGCGCGGATCGATCTCGGCGGCGTCTCTTTCATGAAGTCCCAACAGGTACAGGACTCGGTCAAGCCCACCTCTCGAGACTGTGGTGTCCGCCGCCGCTTTCAGTTTCGGCTTGGCGTGAAAGGCAATCCCAAGACCGGCGCGCTCAAGCATCGCCATGTCATTGGCCCCATCGCCAATCGCAATGGTCTGATGACGCGTGAGTCCTTCTCCCTGGGCGATGGTGTCGAGCAAATCGGCCTTCCGTTGGGGCGTGACAATCGGCTCAATCACCCGGCCAGTGAGTCGCCCGTCCACGACCTCAAGGGTGTTGGCGTAGACGTAGTCAAGAGCGAGCTTCTCCTTGAGCGATTGAACGGCAAATTCGAAACCGCCAGAGATGACCGCTGTTTTGTATCCAAGTGTTTTGAGCACAGAGAGCATATGCTCCGCGCCCTCAGTGAGTGGCAGGGACTCGGCAATCTTGTGCAGCTTTTCAAAGTGCAGCCCCTCAAGCAGCGCGACCCGTTCTTTGAGGCTTGCAGCAAAATCGAGCTCGCCCTTCATGGCCCTCTCGGTAATCGCTGACACTTTTTGTTCAACTCCAGCGATTCGAGCAATTTCGTCGATGACTTCCACTTGAATCAAGGTCGAATCCATGTCCATCACGACCAAGCGCTTGGTGCGCCGCAGAAGGCTCTCTCGCTGAAGCGCCAGGTCGATGCCGTGGTTGGCGGCGGCGAGCGCGAGCTGCCGGCGCAACACCTTGGCGTTCGTCGTAGCGGGAAGCGACATCACGATTTCGATGCATCCAAACGACGAAGCCGAGAGCTGTTTGATGGTCTCAATATTGGCGTCGTGTTCCGCCAAGATTTTTGAGATGATGTGGACGCCGTTGGCCACAAGCTGATCGCTAATTGCGGTGACGGCAAAGCGAATGCGCTCACCCGGCTTCGTTTGACTCTCGCGAGAAAGCGGCTTAAAGCTTAAATCAAGACCCATGGCCTTTGCCGTGAAGAGCAAGTCTTTGAGAATTGATTGCTCCTGCATCCCAGGACTTGTGGAATCGAGCACAAGGGTCAAAACGAGCTGGCCCTGGACCACGACCTGCTCGATGTCCAAAAGCACCACCCCCGCTTTGCCCACAACTTCGGCGAGGGCTGCGGTGATTCCAGGATGGTCAGCGCCGGTGACCGTTACGAGAATAGAATCCGGACGTGCTTTGGCGTCTGTCATGGCGTTTTACTAGCACCGAATGCGCCGCTGGGCCTCCTGGGCCCGGCACCAATTGGCCTCGAATTGATCGCGGATTAAAGAATCGCTAGTTCCGCCAAGTGCAACACCGGACCCTCATTTCTGCCCTCTTATGTGCCGCAGCCGCCGGGTGTCATAAATCTCCCTCTCGAAGCGAAGCAAGCGCTCCGCAGGAGCCAAAATTCGAGATCCCGTTTGAGCGTTTCGATTTGGAAAATGGTCTTAGGGTTCTTATGCATCAAGACAAGAGCGATCCGGTCGTCGCCATGGCGACGGTGGTCCACGTAGGCTCGGCGCGCGAAGAGATCGGACGCACTGGATTTGCCCATTTTTTTGAGCACATGTCCTTCAACAATTCTGAAAACGTGCCCATGGGGGCCAATCGAAAAATGATTGAAGAGTGGGGCGGCTATCGAAACGGCGGAACGTGGGAAGACGGAACGATCTTTTATGAGGTCGTACCCAAGGACGCGTTTGAAAAGCTGATGTGGATCGACTCAGACCGCTTTGGTTTCATGATCAACACCGTGACCGAGCCGACGTTGGAGCGTGAAAAGCAAGTCGTCAAAAATGAGAAACGTCAATTTCACGACAATCGCGCCTACGGCCACAGTGAGCATGCAATCCGCAAGGCGCTCTATCCCGCAGGGCACCCTTATAGTTGGACGACGATTGGCGACCTCGATGATCTTCAAGCCGCGACCCTCGATGACGTGCGCGGCTTTTACGACAAGTACTACGTGCCAGCCAACGCGACCTTGGTGATTGCCGGCGACATCGATTACGCGGAGACCAAGACTCTCGTTTCCAATTGGTTCGGAGAGATCAAGGCAGGCACGCCGCCGCCTGATCTAAAAGCAAAGCCTGCAGCTCTTGATGCAACGCAGAAACTTTTTCATCTAGATAATTTTGCCGAGGTGGCGGAGCTCAAGCTGACCTTTCCCACGGTGGACTTGGCACATCGCGATCACTACGCGCTTGAGGCCCTCGCCTCAGTTTTATCTCAGGGCAAGCGTGCGCCACTTTTTAAATATATCGTCGAGGACGCCAAGCTCTCATCTTCGGTGTCGGCGACCCAAGACACAGGCGAGGTTGCCGGAAGCTTCACCATCACCGTTCGCGCAAATCCAGGGGTGGATTTGGACGACGTGATGAACGAAATCGAAAAGGCGATGCGGGCTTTCGAGACCGAGGGCGTCGGAACTGACGACCTCAAGCGCTTCAAGGCTAAGAATCTGACCGAGTTCTATTCCGGGCTCGAAAGTGTTTTAGCTCGCGCTATGACCTTGGGCGAGTTCGAAGAGTTCCGAGGTGGCGCCGAAGCGCTTTTGAAAGAGCCAGAGCACTGCAAAGCGCTCTCCAAGGTAGACGTGGTGCGAGTCTACGAGACTTACGTGTGAGGCCAGCCCGCGGTCATCACGAGCTTTGTCCCAGACAATGAGCCAACGCTCGCTGTGGAGGGCTCGACCCAAGCCGCGATTACTGAAGAGAAAATTGTCGACGGAGCAGAAAAAAACTTCGTCGAAACAGACTCGAAGAATTTTGAAAAAACGGTGACCAAGTTCGATCGCTCTGAACCCAAGCTCGGGGTGATGCCGCCAACGCGTCCCCAGCCATTTGGCAGGATAAGACGCCCAAGGGAATTCGCGTCGTCGGCACAACCCAAAGCGAACTCCCGCTGGTTTCATTTTACTGGACCCTAAAGGGGGGCCAGGTGCTTGACCAGCGCGGCAAAGCTGGTACCGCGTTCCTCACCGCAAGCCTGTTAAACGAGGGGACACAATCAAAAACTCCCGAGGAACTCGAAGACGCGATCGGATTGCTCGGAGCGAGTCTAAATGTGTCGGCCACTCGAACCTCTATCGTCATGCACGGTCAGGTCATCGAATCCAACTACGACGCGTTGATGGCCTTAGCGACAGAAATGTTTTTAGAACCGAGGTGGGACGCCAGCGAATTTGACCGCATCAAGCGGGGACAGCTCGCTCGCCTTAAAGAGCAAGAAGGCAACCCGGATAGCGTCGCAACTTTGGTCTTCAATCGGCTGCTTTACGGCGATTCTCATGTCGGCGGCAAGCCCTTTGGCGGGACCCAAGCGAGTGTCTCAAAGATATCCTTGGCAGATTGCCAATCTTGGTACAGCACTAACGTGTCACCATCATTGGCCACTCTCCATGTTGCGGGCGCAGCAACCTTGCCCCGAGTCCGCAAAAGTCTCGAGCGCCTTGAGCGACTTTGGCGAGCCAAGCAGGTCGTAATGTCCAAGCTCCCCGGGGCGCCAAAGCAAAGACCCCGACTTGCTTTCGTCGATATTCCAGGTTCGAAACAATCGGTCATCTTGGCAGGTCAGCGCTCCGTACGCGGCGATAACCCTGATTTCTATTTGCTACGTGCATCGCTCAACCGCTTGGGCGCGGGCTCGAGCGCGCGGCTCACTCAGAAGCTTCGCATCGAAAAAGGCTACACCTATGGCGCTTACGCTTAGCTGGCTCGCTGGCCATTTTACGGCGATTTTAGAGCGTCCTCGCAAGTGCGGAGCAATGTCACCCTCGAATCACTAAACATCTTCAAGAACCTTATCGGCGGCTATAAAAAAACCTTCGATCAAAGCGATCTCGAGACCACCAAAAATCTTGTATCAAAGGGCGACGCCCTGCGTTTTGAAACGCTAGACCAGCGGATCGGCATGCTTGTGACGATGACGCAGTTCGATCTTCCTAATGACTACGTCGCCGTGCAAAGTCGGGCTCTAAAAAATCTCGAATTAGATCAGGTGCACAAACTTCTCAATACGTATCTCGTGGAGCCCGACCTGACCTATGTCGTCGTCGGCGACGCCGAGACTCAGCTCGAGAAGGTCTCGAACTTTGAACCAGGCAGACCGGCTATGCTCAACCGACTCGGTGAGCCGGTCCAAGCTTTGGACTGAACTGACTTCTAGGGCGAACGCGGGGTGACGAAGTCCGAGCAAGCTCGCACTGGGCACTGGGCACTCAGGCTCTTGAGGACGATAGAACTCCAGCGCTCTTCTTGTAACGTTCAAGGTCGCTTGACCTAGACGCTCACAAAGCGTTATGAGTCTTAGCTCCAGAAAACTATCAAATTCGACTAGGAAACCTTTATGAACAAAATTTCTCGCGCAGAACAAAGCGCCCTAATAACCCCGATCAAAAAACAACGTGCCCTCGGCGCAACGTTTGCGCTTAGCGCCTTGCTAGCTGTCTCCTGCGGCAACGACGACACCAACGTCGTGAGCGGGGACGGCGGCGTTGTCGGCGACGCCGGTGTCGTTGGGGACGCCGGAATCGACCCTGATTCGGGCGTCGTCGCTGACGCAGGGCCAGACGCTAGCGTTAGCCCCCTTGTCCCGACCGGCGATTTTGCAGTCGTCCGCAACAATGGCAATGACCCAGGCTCTGTCCTGCTTTACTCGCCCGACATCGAGACGCTGGCTTCGACCATCGAAACCGGAGCTAACGAAGGTATCGCATTCGGAGAGGACGGCACGCTCTATCAAAATTCTGACGCAGCCAGCTTCACCGGCACTCGCGCCTTTAACCGGGCTGCGGATCTAAGCGATCCAGGGGCATACTCCGAGACGACCGACCGCGTGATCGGTAGCGAACCCGGAAAAGGCATCACCGTCGTTGAAGCCGGAAGCTTGCTCGTCTCCTGCGACGTCACAGACGAGACCGCGGACATCAAAGTCTTTGCCACGACCGCCGGCGCTAACGCGACCCCGCTCCAGGTCATCGACACCGACGCTCCAGTCTGGGACGTTTTCTACCTCGAGAGTGAGAACCGACTCTACGCGGCACAGACCAACGGAGTTTTAGCCATTTTTGACAACTTTACGGATGACCTCAGCGCGCCGTCCAACCGATTCCTCACGCCTGTCGGCGGCGACGACTTGGCGGTCTCAGTGAACTTTCACGGCGTCTCAGTCGTGGGGAGCACAGTTGTTGTATCTGACGTGGGCCTCGCCGCGGATCCTGCAGACGGTGCCATCTTCACCTTCACCGACGACGGCTCGGTCAGCGGCAACACCACTGACTTTGGTCGGATCGCCGGCGACCTGACGATGCTTGGTAACCCTGTAGACGTCGTGCTCTCAGGCGGCGCCGCTATCGTCGCAGAAAAATCCAACGATCAGATTTTAGTCTTCAATGACGTTTCTGGCCGAAGCGGCAATCTCGCACCGGACAATTCTTTCAGCTTTGAAAAACCAGAATCCATTGAATTAACGCTGCAGAACTTTGGCCGAGCCGACGCTTCAGACCTCGACTCGGGCGCTCCTCTGGCCAGCGTGCTTGTGGGTCTCAACCCGACTCCCGACGTGATCGCCGACAACAACGAGGTGGGACAAATGAGTATCCTGACGCCTCAGCTGGTTGCGGACGGTAGCTACAACATCAACTTAGAAACACTGATACCGGGGGAAACAGACCTTCGTACTCTCGAAAATGTGCAGTTCGACGGCGCTGGCAACACCTACGCTGTCTACGATAGAAATGCTGGGACGATTGGCGCCGAGCAAGGAATCGTCATTTCCCACCAAGTCACGCAGCGCAGCGGAGCCGACAGAATCGACCTCGAGCAGCGCGATAGAGAAATCAGTGCGGCATCCTTAGGCCTCGCGAGTCCAAAAGGGCTCGAAATCGTCCAGTCGCGCGGCGTGATGATCGTGGCGGACGTTGGCGGCGCAGGTAGCCTCAACGTGTACTCCCTCAACATGGGTGAGAATGCAGCCCCCATTTTTAGCGTAAGCGACGTTGGCGCTGGCACCATTTGGGATATGGACTACGACTCCGCGTCCGATAGGCTCTATGCTGCGGGCACCGCGGGCGACATCCTTGTCTACGACGATTTCTTTGCAAACGGCGCAAGCGCAGCCGTGACTCGCAGCATTCGGTCCACGTCAGCTGGCGTGACCTCAAACATGCACGGGATTGTGTACGTCGAGACCACGGACCAAATCATCGCCAGTGACGTCGGCGATGCGGCGGACGCCACCGACGGCAAGCTCTACGTTTTCGATGGAGGCTCTACTGCAAGCGGAGACGTCGATCCCAAGTCAACGATCGACGGCGCGGCGTCGCTTCTGGGCAACCCAGTGGACATCGCGTTCGACGGAGACAGGGTGTTCGTTGCAGAAAAGTCCAACGACAAGCTCCTCGTCTACGAGAACATTTTGGATTTGACCGGAGCAATCACCAGCGCCGCGGATGAGAGTGTTGACCAGGTTAAGCCTGAGTCGGTATCTCTGCTGGCTCAGTAGTCTAAAACGAGCTCTCGCTCTTAAAAGTAAGTCGGCGCTGCGCAGAAATGCGCGCGTCGACTTTTTTTGTCGGCAAAGGTCGAAGGCGGCTTTGGGTTGAGGCTAGGGATGCGACTTAGGGGTCGGTGTACATGTGTCTTGTCGAAACAATTTCAAGGTCCATTTTGGGGCCCTCTTTCTCGATCTCTTTCAACTTGGCGGCGACGGCTCGAGCACTGACCAAGGGTAGTGCCAAATCTCCCACTTTCACCGGTTCAACGCGATTGAAGAGCCAGTCCGACGCGATTGATGTACGGACTATTCGGTCTCGCACCGCGATTAGAACACCGTCTTGGCTTAGATAAAGCGATTGATTCTCGCTCAGGCGGCCGAGCTCGATGGCATGGAACGTTGGAATTTCTAAGCCAATGGCACCAGTGGGCGCGGGAGCTTTGGGAATATAAGCTTTGGCGAGTCGTCTCGTGAGAGTCGCCGGTAGTGAGGACAGCAAAATGCGTGCACGAAGTTTCCGAAGCCCGCTGATTTTTTGGGCCTGAGTGGCGTTTCGATTCTGAATGAAGAAGGGCGAAAACCGCCTGAGCTTTCGCGAAACTTTTCGCACCGTCGGACGCGCGCCCTTCCATTGTGCAGCGGTGGCCCCACTCGGAAGAGCGATGCTCGCGGCGAGCGTCCAAGCGAGTCTAACTTTTGACGACGCCATAGTCGCGACGCGGCTCCCCGAGTGTTGTGACGTGGTATTTTTCCAAGGGATGCTTCAAGGATAGAGGGCCTAGTAGGAAGAGATTCGCAGATTCAGCGGCGAAGTCAGCGGATCGCCGTGAGTCACCTTGACCGCAGTGAATAGATCACCGCTCGTGGACTTGTCTTGGCCGCTGCGCAGCTTAGGCCTGGTGACCTCGAAGGTCCAGTAGCGAAGGCCGGAGCCGCGCTGAGTCCCCTGAAGCTTCAGGCGAAGCGGTAGCGCAGCCGGGAGGGCAGCATTGACGTTTCGATCAATCGGGCGTCCATCGAGATATAAAGACTCGCTATCGCCGACAACGGTCACGAAGTCCCCTGGGGAAAAAGTACTGTCTACCATTCCCGGGGTGGACCCTGTATCAAAGATTCGGTGGGTCGCATCGGCGGGACGCTGGGTCTCTCCAGGATTGCCTCTCATCAGCGCATCAACCTTGCGCTCAATCTCAGCAATGGCGTCTTGATGTCTGCTTTCAAGACGACCGAGCTTTCGCAGATGCCGGAGACCGGAAGGGGATGGTTCGGACTTGACGCGTTGGCTTCTGGGAGTTGGGTCGCTCTTGGAGGTGGTAGCGACCACCCTTTTCGAAGACGGCACTTCCACCCTGACCAGTATTGCCGCTGTGCGCTTGAGGGCCTTCACCTTTGCAGCGGAGAGTCCAAGCGCCTGAGCGATTGAGGCTTCTGACCTGCGCTGGACCACTCCATGCCAAAGTACCAATCTAAGGTTCCGGTCTTTAATCGTCGCGGGTTGGCCGAGCAGCAGCGGTCTCAACGCCTCAGGAAATTCAGGTGGAATCAGTTTTCTCAGGCTCGCTTTTTTAGGCAGGCGATAGAGAGGGGTTTGGGTTCTCGCCGCGGCGTTCTGCCGTTCGGCTAGATTTCTCTGACTTCGCTTTGTTGGCTTCTTGACGCCTAAAGCCGCAGGCGCTGGCTTGAGCGAGGTCGTTTGCCGGCCGACAAGCGTTGCGGGCTGCGGCTTTAGTCCTCCGGTGGAGGCAGCCCCTTCACGGACCAGATGATTCGCCGAACGCGCAAGAGCATCGCCTTGTCTCGAGGTCGCCGAAGCGGCAGGCCGACGTGCGTTGGCCCCCGTGGTTGACGCCTTGCGCGCTGCGTTTCGATTTGCCTTATGACCTCGCCCCGCTTCGGACTCAGAGGGGCAGGTGAAAATCGGAATCAGCATCGCCAAAGAAAAGAGGGAAAGACCACTGGCGCCGCAAAGGTGAAAGAATTTTCTGGACATGACTTTAAGTTCTAGCAAGCAGCATGCCGCGCTCTACGGACGCCGTCTGACCTGCAGCTTGATAATCTGAAAAACTGGAGGCAGTGAATTTTGTGTTTTTACAGTCGTTTACCTTCTTAGAGCTGCATCGGTATTTTTTGTCGTGACCTAAATCACGCCTTTCAGGGTGGCTAGCCCGACAGTCGGCACCAGCTCCCAAAGGGGGGGTATCGACACCAGGAACCTTCATTGGGAATTCGGACTGTCCCGGCTACAATGCCAGACTTTCGGGACGCCGCTTTGAGTCTTAAGGCGTTGTCCTTGGTTCACCTCCTGCAGACTTTTTGTTGGAAACAACAAGGAGATCGACGTGTCAAAAGTAAAAAAAGAAAACGAGAGTGAAAAAAAGGGGGCCATCGGAGCCGCAATCAAAGCCATCCAAAAGCAGTTCGGCAGCGGTGCGATCATGTGCCTTGGCGACGAGCAGGTCGCCGACGTCGAGGTCATCCCTTCCGGGTCCATGGTGCTTGACCAGGCCTTGGGAATCGGTGGATATCCCCGCGGCCGCATCGTCGAAATCTACGGTCCCGAATCTTCGGGCAAAACAACATTGACGCTGCACGCTATTGCGGAAGCACAAAAACTAGGCGGCAGCTGCGCATTTATTGACGCGGAGCACGCTCTTGATACCGGCTACGCCAAGGCGCTTGGGGTGTCACTACCAAATCTTTGGGTGTCCCAACCCGACTGCGGCGAACAGGCTCTTGAGATTGCCGACACTCTGGTTCGCACCGGCGGCATGGATTTGATCATAGTGGATTCCGTGGCCGCGTTGACGCCTCGGGCAGAAATTGAAGGCGAAATGGGAGCGAGTCATATGGGGCTCCAAGCGCGGCTCATGAGTCAGGCCTTGCGCAAGCTGACTGCCAATATTTCCCGCACCAAGACCGTGGTAATTTTTATCAATCAACTTCGTCAGAAAATCGGCGTGGTCTACGGCAACCCGGAGACTACGACCGGCGGCAACGCGCTCAAGTTTTACGCTTCGGTTCGTTTAGATATTCGCCGCAAGGCCGCACTGAAACGAGAGGGCGAAATCCAGGGCAATGAAACTCGAGTCAAAGTCGTCAAGAATAAACTCGCGCCGCCATTTCGCGAGGCCACCTTCGAAATCTTATACGGACACGGGGTTAATCGTTTGGGAGAAGTCATTGATTGCGCCGCCGACATGGGAGTCATTGAGCGCTCCGGCTCTTGGTACTCTTTCGACGGAAAAAAACTGGGGCAGGGACGTGAGCGGGCCATGCAGCATATAAGCGAGCACCCCGAGCTCGACGACCATCTCAAAAACTTAGTCATCGAGCATATGAAAGCCAAATTCGCCGGGCGCACCCTCTCCAATGGCGCAGCGATGTCTGCGGGCGGCTAGGCACGAAAAAACAAGGCCCGCACGAGTGCGGGCCTTGTTGCTTGCAGCTTTCCAACGAAAGTTAGATCTCAAAAGATGCGTAGAGGCGCATCGCGAGATTGCCGCCGTCGCTAGCTTCGCCCGCAATTCTGGGCCAGCCGATGTGAGCACCAAGATCGATAGGGCCTTCGAGGTTATAACTCACGCCGCCGCCAAGCTGCATGGCTTCATCATTGAGGCCGGTGATGATCGCCAGGTCGAGTCGATTGTTGAGGCCGTAATAGAGCCACACGGGCACGAATACGTCGGTTCCAACGCCAGGTTCGCCGGAATCGTTCAGCGGCAAACGAATGTAGGGGTTGATGGTTGCTTCGAGGGGCCCGAGTGTCGTTCTCACAATTCCACCGAGCTTAAGCGACGAACGTGTGCTTGGATCGAAGCGGTCGAAAAAAAATCCACCTTGAGCCGCTAGCGAAAGACTTGAGCGACGAAGAAGTGCGTAGGCAGCTTCAAGGCCCACGCTGTCGTAGGCGTTGTTGTCGCCGAGCGCGATTGAGCGACCCACTCCCATGAGCCCCTGGGAGGCGGCACTGTGGACCAGACCAATAGAAAAATCGTTGTTGATGCCGTAGTAAATATCGGGAGCTAGAGCGACAGGGTTAAAAAAATTATCGCTGTTTAGGGTAATCTCAAGATTCAAGTCAACCTTGAGCTGGCCGGAATCGATCACGTCGAGAGGCCGGTTGGTTCGGTCGGCGAGTGCGTCGCGAGACGTGGCTGCAGTCAGGGCAAACGCGGCGACGAGGGCCGATGCCAGTAGAGATTGAGTTCCAATTGCAAACGATTTCATAGTTTAACTCCTTATTTGAGACTTCATCTTCACTCTCTGATTGACACGGTGGCAACTATTTGGGGGTATTGAGTCTGCGCTGCTCACCCTCCTGGTATAAACTCAAAATCAAAGTCAGCCGACCGTCTTCTTATCGATGCAGCTCTATACAAAAATACTCATTGGAATGGTCGTCGGCGCAATTTTGGGCATCACCTTAGGGCCCAAATCTAGCTTTCTAGATCATGACCTTTACGTGGTGTCCGACGCGGGCAACACTCAACTTCAACGCGACATGCATGATGCGTCGTCCGACGTTCCCATCCCCGCCAGGGCCAAGCTCGACCTCAAGCTAATTCGCACTGAAGAGACCACCGCCACGTCGCCGTCTGGCTCCCAGGTCAGCGTGCCTTCTTTTGCTCAGGTCCGATTAATTTATGACAAGCAGCTCAGTCTTCTAGATAAAGAGGGCGCCCTTTCCGAAGCGCTCGGAGGCGCCAAGCGCGGCGAGGCATTTGAACTTTGGCTTCCGCTCTCTCATAAGATACTCGGCGATGACGAGGTGATCGTAAGTCCAGAGCCGGTCTCCGGCATCGGCGAACGCATCGCCCGTTGGATGTCATTTATTGGCTCTTTGTTCATGCGCCTGATCAAGCTGGTCATTGTTCCACTCGTGTTTTCGTCTATTGTCGTTGGCGTTGCCGGCCTCGGTGACGTCCGCAAACTCGGTCGACTGGGAAGCCGCACTTTGGGACTGTATTTGTGCACGACCGCCATCGCAGTCAGCATCGGCATGGGCTTGGCGCATCTCATCAAGCCGGGCCACTTCATGGGAGCCGTCGAAAAAGCGAGCCTCGTTGCTCAGTTTGAGGGCGACGCCGGCTCTAAGGCCGACGCCGCTGCAAGCGCACCCTCGGCCATGGACAACATCCTAAACATCGTCCCCGACAATCCGGTTGCCTCCATGGCCAGCGGCAACATGCTGCAGGTGATCTTCTTTGCCATCTTGTTTGGCGTCGCCCTGACTCTCCTTAAGAAAGAGCGCTCCAAGGAGGTCGTCTCGCTGCTCGATACAGTCCAGCACGCGATGATTCTCATTATTCATATGGTCATGGCATTGGCCCCCTATGGCGTCGCCGCTCTCTTGGCCGAGGTGATCGGCCGCAGCGGAGTGTCCATTTTGCTAGCGCTTGGGGTCTATTCGGTCACCGTGATCGTTGGACTCTTGCTCCACGGCACGGTTGTCTATGGTGGCCTGGTGCGTCTGTGGTCCAAGCTGCCGATCACTTCATTTCTCAAGGCCGCTAGACCCGCGCAGCTCATCGCATTTTCGACTTCTTCCTCATCGGCGGCACTACCCGTGACCATGGAGTGCGCTGAGGAAAATCTTGGTATCTCAAATAGCGTCTCAAGCTTTGTGCTCCCCTTGGGGTCCACGGTCAACATGGACGGAACGGCGCTCTATCAAGGCGTTGCGGCAATCTTTATCGCGCAGGTTTTTGCGGTCGATCTCACCATCGTCGAGCAGCTCGGTATTGTGCTGGCTGCAACCGCGGCCTCAATTGGCGCAGCTGGGGTGCCAGGTGCAGGTATGATCACGCTGACCGCCGTTCTTACGGCCTCGGGCATACCTGCCGTGGGGGTTGCGCTCATTTTAGGTGCTGATCGCATTTTGGACATGTTCCGCACAGCCGTCAACGTGACAGGCGATTTGGCAGTCACTACGGTCATGGCCGTCAGCGAGGGTGAAACACTGACGCTTCTAGGCGAGCGCGAAGACCAAGCCTCAGCAAACAAGGGCTTCGAGCGTCGCCTCGACAAAGAGCCACAATCCGTCGACCCTGGCGACGATCCTCAGCGTCCCTAGGGACGAAGCGGCTGCAGCGGCTAAAACCTAGTGGACGCCGGTGCTCGGAACTAGGGAGCGGGGTTCCACGCCCATGGCCCGAAGAGTCTCAGTCCAGAGGCGCTCTGGCTCTGTGGAAAAGATCATGTCCACGTCAATCGCGGCGTGAAGCCAGGCACCCTTGGCAATCTCATGACTGAGTTGGCCTTGGCTCCAGCCTGCATAACCGAGAAAAAAGCGGATGCGTTCTGTGGGATTTTGGCAGAGCATCGAAAGCTTGTCTGGCGAGGCCGTCACGTTAAGTCCATGGCCGATGTCGATGGATTCCCCTAGGAGTAGGCTTTGCTTAAGGGGCATGGCCTTGGCACTGATCATGGGCGTTGATTCGTGAAGCACCCACCCGCTCTGAGGCGTGACCGGCCCCCCGCTCCACGTCTTGTCCTTTGGATTGCCAAACCATCGCAAATCTAAAAGCTCCATCATTTTCGTGACGCTTAGTGGGTTGGGCTGATTTAAGATAAAGCCAAACGAGCCGTCGTCGCCGTGCTCGATGAGCAGGATGACCGAGCGGTGAAAAGGCGCGTCGCTCAGATGGGGCATACTGACCAACAGACCAGGCGCTAAATCGATTTGGATTGAATTGGACATCTAATGCTTTAGGGTGAGTCTCATTTTGGCCACGCCTTCTCTGGCAACCGCGTCCTGATTTGTTCCAACGTCAAAGTCCATTCGGCTAAGTTTCTGTTCAGCCTCGATAGTGACGGAATTCTCTGTGGTGTCGACGGCCCTAAACTCCACCGGCCAGGTTTGCGCCTTACCTCTCAGCGATACTTTTACCTCAGCGCTAAAGGAACCTTCGGATTTTTCTTTGACGTCGTAAACCAACACAGTCGCTTTTGGGAACTTCGAGCTATCAAACCACTCTGCGGTGGCTAGGTGGGCGTCGCGCTTTGGAATCCCTGAGTGAAGGCTGGCGATGTCCACCTCAAGCGCGGCCGTGCCGCCCTCAAGATTCTGGGGGTCAAATTCTGATTGTGTCAC
>JAULKR010164012.1:0-25082 GCA_032356305.1 Prasiola linearis
CATCATCGATTCGGTCGCCTCGATACCGGCGGACAGCTTCGACGCGCCCCCGGCGATCACGCCGGACGGCAGCGGCGAGGAGCTCTCGACGAGCTTCGATCAGGTCCTCGACGGGAACTCGAGCGTGAACATCACCGGCAGCGTGACGATCCGCTACTGCGGGGAAAGTCCGCTGCCGGAGGGCAGCAGTCTCAGCGCCGACGCGTCTGAAGTGCGCATGGTGGGCACTCTTTTCGATGTCAGGGGAATTGCCCGGATCGCCGGCAGCGCGGCGAAGAGCGACCACGTCCAGCGCGGCTCGCTGACGCGGCCGGCGACCGGGCGGAGCGGTGGCTGCCGCGTACCGGAGCTGTCGTGAGCGCGCCGGACGAGGGGTTCTCGCTGATCGAGCTCTTGATCGGGTTGGCGCTCGCCGGGATCCTCGCGGCGATCGCGGTACCGAGCTACACGCAGTACCTCCAGCAGAGCCGGCGCGGCGACGCCGTCGTCTTCCTCGTCGAGGCGGCCGGCGAGCAGGCGCGCTTCTTCTCCGAGCGCAACGCCTACGCGGCGACGATGGGCGAGCTCGGCTACGGCACGGCGGCAACCTTCCCGACGCCCGAAGGCCACTACGCCGTCTCGATCGCGCGCCCGACGCCGGGCGACTACACCCTGACCGCCACGCCCCTCGCGGACGGTCCACAGGCGGACGACACCGCCTGCGGCGCCTTCTCCATCACCTCGACCGGAGCGAGACGGACCTCGGGCGAGGCGGGCGACTGCTGGTAGGCGAGGAGCGCGGGAACCGGGCACGTCCGGACGGATCGGGGCACGCGATGCGGCAAGCCGGATCGGGCAAGCCATCGAGCGGACAGGGTGGGCGCGAGCCGGAGCAGGGAGAGGAAAGGTTCCTCAGGCGATGCCGAGGCTCGCCAGGTACTCCTCGTAGTTGCCCCGGTAGTCGACGAAGCCGCGTGAGGCGCCGCCGGCGCCACCGCTCGCGCCGCCTTCGACGCTGCCGTTCCCCTTGCCGTTCCGCTTGCCGTTCCCCTTGGCACCGCCCTTGCCGTTCCCCTTGCCCTCGGTCCGGCCGCCGCCCTGATCGCCGCCGATCGCCGCGTGCCCGTTCTCTCCGCCGCGGCCGAGATCGATCACGCGGGTGGCGAGCGAGCTGACGAACTCACGATCGTGGCTGACGAAGATCACGGTGCCGGGGTAGAGATCGACGGCCAGGTTCAGCGACTCGATCGACTCCATGTCGAGGTGGTTGGTCGGCTCGTCCATGATCATCACGTTCGGTGACTGCAGCATCATCCGCCCGAACAGGAGCCGTCCCTTCTCGCCGCCCGAGCAGACGCGCACGGGCTTGCCGATGTCCTCCTTGCCGAACAGCAGGCGCCCGAGGATGCCGCGGATCTCCTGCTCGTCGTGCTTCTCGCTGTCGCCCCAGCGGCTCATCCATTCGAGGATCGAGTCGTCCGAGTCGAACTCGTCCTCGTGATCCTGGGCGAAGTAGCCGATGCTCGCGTTCTCCGACCACTTGAGCGCACCCTCGACCGGCTCCATCGCACCGGCGAGCACCTTGACGAAGGTGGTCTTGCCGGCACCGTTCGGGCCGATGACGGCGATCTTCTCCCCCGCCTCGATCATCAGGTCGACGTCGTCGAGCACCTTCTCGCCGTCGTAGCCGGCGGCCACGTCCTCGAGCTCGGCGGCGTTCCGGAACAGCTTCTTGTCCTGCTCGAAGCGGATGTAGGGGTTCTGGCGACTCGAGGGTTTCATCTTCTCGAGCTGCAGCTTGTCGATCTGTTTCTGGCGGCTGGTCGCCTGGCGGGCCTTCGACTTGTTCGCCTTGAAGCGCTCGACGAAGCGCTGGAGTTCGGCCACCTGCGCCTTCTTCTTCGCGTTGTCCGAGTACATGCGCTCGCGCGCCTGTGTCGAGGCGAGCATGAAGTCGTCGTAATTGCCCGGGAAGAGGCGGATCTCGCCGTAGTCCAGGTCCGCCATGTGGGTGCAGACGCTGTTGAGGAAGTGGCGATCGTGGCTGATGATGATCATGGTGCTGTCGCGCGCGTCGAGCACGCCCTCGAGCCAGCGGATGGTGTCGATGTCGAGGTTGTTGGTCGGCTCGTCGAGAAGGAGCACGTCGGGGTCGGCGAAGAGCGCCTGCACCAGCAGCACGCGGAGCTTGTCGCCCGGGGCGACCTCGCTCATGGGACCGGTGTGCTTCTCGAGCGGAATGCCCGCACCGAGCAGCAGATCCCCCGCCCGCGCCTCGGCCGTGTAACCGTCGAGCTCGGCGAACTGCACCTCCAGATCGGCGACCTTCATGCCGTCGTCCTCGCTCATCTCGGGCAGCGAATAGATGCGATCGCGTTCTTCCTTGACCGTCCAGAGTTCGCTGTGACCCATGATGACCGTGTCGAGCACCGTCTGCTCCTCGAAGGCGAACTGGTCCTGCTTGAGCATCGCCATGCGTTGGCCGGGGGCGAGCGAGACGGTACCGGAGGTGGGCTCGAGCTCGCCGCCGAGGATCTTCATGAACGTCGACTTGCCGCTGCCGTTCGCGCCGATCAGACCGTAGCGGTTGCCATCGGAGAACTTG
This sequence comes from Prasiola linearis, assembly GCA_032356305.1. Lineage (NCBI taxonomy): Eukaryota > Viridiplantae > Chlorophyta > Trebouxiophyceae > Prasiolales > Prasiolaceae > Prasiola > Prasiola linearis. Next base: position 2,585 of record JAULKR010164012.1, read on the forward strand.
ATCGAGACGTTCTCGAACAGCGGCTTCGCGCCGAACTGGATGGTGAGGTTGGCTGTGGAGATCATGAAGCGGGCAGTGGTGCTCGTGGATGGAAGGGGGCAGACCTAGCCTTTGAAGGTGTGGGCGCGCTGCTCTGGCGTCAAGGGCGGGCGAGCAGGGTAAGTGGTGCCGAAACCGGCTTCGACGATCGCACGAGTGGTCTCCGGAGCTCGCCGCGGCGATGAGGCGTGACTGCCCGGCGCTGCCGATCGTGCTCGCGTGCGGCTGCAGCGACGTTCAGGGTACCGGCGAGGAGCTGACCCGGGCGCGGCTCGCCGAGCCGTTCGGCCGCTTCGATGTCTCCCCCGCGCCGTGCTGTCGTCCTGCACCTGCACGCCGGCGGGCCCGACACGCCGTAGGCGACGGGAAATCTGCGGCCAGGGCAGGTGGCGGGATCCATCGGCACCCGCGCCGCCTGAGCGATCGCCGATCCGGTCGGACTTCGGGCGAGGGGTCGGTCAAGGCACGCTGCCGGCCCGCGTCCGCTAGCTGAGCCCGGAACGATCGGCGACGCGCTCGATGACACCGCCCCACACATTTCCCGCAGGAGCGGGGCGGACACGTCGCGTGGCATCGAGCGCTCGAGTGGGCGACGAATCGCCTCGCGGCAGCGTTCGTTGTTCGCGAACTCCTCGTCCGGCGAGGGCAGCGACTCGCCGCCGTCGAGCCCCGCGCCCCGTGCCGACGGGGGCGTCTCGCATTCGAGTCGGTGTCGCCGGAGACGATCGATGGCAAGGTTCCGCGTCACGCTGAACAGCCAGGCGTCCGGCGCTCAACCCTCCGGTGCGTTCGGCTCGATGTCGCCGGGATGATCCGGTCCGCTTCTTGGAAACGAGGCGCGACCGCCACTCGCCACCGCTCGTCCGAGCGCTTGCTCGACGAGCACGGTCGCGGTCCGCCTCGCCTGCGCGCCGCTCACCGGATTCGCGGTGAATTGCGCCGTCACGATCGAGCCCTCCATGACCAGACCGAGCTGGGCGACCAGCTCGTCGGGTTGCCCGGCACCCGCCGCGACCGCCTGCTCGCGAAGGTAGGTGCGAAACAGCCGCTTGTGCTCGGCCGCCACCGCGTGGATCGGATCGAGCGGGTCGGCGTACTCGGCCGTTGCATTGATGAACAGGCAGCCATGGAAGTCTTCGCCGCCGAACCAGTCGTCGAGCACGTCGAAAAGCGCCAGCAACCGCTCGGCCGGGTCGCTCGTGCGCTTCTCGATCGCACGGATCAGCCACAGCCGCGAGTCCTCGTCCCAACGGCGGAGCACCGTCAGGATCAGCTCGTCCTTGGAGCGGAAGTGGTTGTACAGCGTCTTCTTCGACACACCCGACTCCGCGATGATCCGGTCGATGCCGGTCGCGTGGTAGCCGTGCCGGTTGAACAACCGGATGGCGGTGTTCAGCAGCTTCTCTTTCGCCTGTGAGGCCAATGTCGTGGTCGGCGCGTCGTGTCGGGATCGGGCAGGATCAGAACTACACAAGTCAGTATACGCGACCTATCCCGAACTCGAGAACGACAGCCTTGAATGGCTGCTCAGACGAATGGCAGGCAAACGTGGAAAAGCGAGAAAAGCGCTCGATCACCGCTTGGGGGCGGTTCGGAAGGCCGGATTTAGAATGTCTAACAGTTCGCAAATCGCGAGTTGTAAGGGGTTACAGATCTGTGTACTTTCAGACGTGTTCCGATGCTTGTCGCAACGGACCACACGGCTCCCGCCGCTGCCTGCGGGACGCGTCCGCCGGAAGAGGTAAGCCACGATGACGCTGACGAGCCCGCTGTCCCGGCAGGACGCACCTTCCCCGTTCTCGGTGGGCGAGGAAACATCGTCTCGCGCGCCGGATCGCCGGAAAGGACACGACCCCGATTCGTCGCGCACCGGGTGCCTACCCGTGCGCTCGCTCTCCGGCCGCGTCGACGACCATTTCGTCGCGCTGGTCGCCGCTCATTCGCCGCGGCTGCTCGCCGTCGCGCGGCGCTACCTCGACGACGACGGGGCACGCGACGCGGTGCAGGAAGCCTTCGTGAAGGCTTGGCGCCACGGAGGACGCTTCGAGGGCCGCGCGGAGCTGACGACATGGCTGCACCGCATCACCGTCAATACCTGCCTCGATCGGCTTCGCCGCCAGGCCTCCCGTCGCGAGACACCGCTCGACTCGTTGCCGGGCGACACTCTCGAGCGGTGTCTCGTCGGCACGCGCTCGGACGACGAGCCCGAACGTCGCCTGGAGCGGAACGACCTCGTGCGGCTCTGCCGAGAGGGTATCCTGCAGATGCCGCCGGACTACCGAACGATCCTGGTGCTGCGGGACATCGAAGGGTTCAGCGGCATGGAGACGGCCGAGGTGCTCGGTGTCTCCGTCGACCTCGTCAAGGTGCGTCTGCACCGCGCGCGTCGTGCGCTCCGGGATCTGATCGGTCCTCGAATGCCGCCGTAGCGTTCCCCGGGACAACCCATCCGCATGCCGAACGACGACGGGATGTCGTGTCAACAGTGCCTTGTGCGCATCGACGATCGGATCGACGGCGCGCTCGACGTGTCCACACGCGTCCGCGTCGACACGCACCTGTCCGATTGTGCCGACTGCCGCCTCGCCTTCGAGCGTGGTCGCGCCGTCATCGCCTTGTCCCGTGTCGCCATGGCGGCGCGACCGCGAACGGGAAAGGGCGCTCCGGACGTCGATGCCCTCGACGACGAAATCACCGACATGATCGCGCGGGTGTGCGCGACGATCGAGGAGGAAGGGAGCGGTTCGGCATGACCCTGACCGGGCACGGTCCGGATCGCGTGATCACCGGTACCCGCCCGGATCGTCGCCGCCGGCGGCGAAGTGCTGCAGGGACTTGCGGAGGTACTTGTAGGCGGCGGAGTTGTCGCGCTTGATGGGTGTCGACAGTATCGGTGACATCGTCTCGATCTCCTCTGGGGTGGGTGAGCGACTTCACCGTGAGCGCTCGCGAAGCGGCGAAAGCCGCAGGGTGCTCGCGGCGGCGAGCGCCGTCTCCTCGTGCTCGCCCGCGGCGAGCCGTTGCAGGAAACGCCGGGTCACCGATCGCTCGCTCGAGTAGCGATAGGCGAGTGCGAACGAGGCGCTCGCCTCCTCCCGCCTGCCTCGAAGCGCGTAGCTCTGACCGAGGTTCGCCCAGGCGTTGGTTCGACGCGGCTCGAGGAGAAGTGCCTGGAGGAACAGCGGTTCGGCCGCCTCCGGGTTGTCGTCGAGCAGATAGGCGTAGCCGAAGTTGTTGACGATCTCGGCGTCGACCGGTGCGAGGCGGTAGGCCGTGTCGAACGAGTGCAATGCGCCGCTCACGTCTCCGTCGCTGAGCTGGCGCTTGCCGCGCCGGTTCTCCGCCGCGGCCCGGGCGTGAGTGGCGGGATCGATCCGTCGGTCGAACTCGAGCCCTTCCAGTCGTCGCTGCAGCGCCTCCAGCGCCATCCCCCCGCCCGCGCCGCCATCGATCGCGGCGATGGCGAGCAGGTGCTGCAGGTGCCCTTGCCCGATCGCGAAGGAGGATGGCCAGGCGCTCGTGATCGCCGCGTTCGTTGCCGTGAGGTTCGGCGACTCGGGAGCGGCTGCCGACGGAGCGGCGGGGGTCGTTGCAGGGGTGGGGGGAGCGACGGAAGCGAGGGGCGTGTCAGGTCCGTCCGTCGCACGCCTGCCGCCGACGACTTCGATATCGGCGCAGTTGTCGTAGTGTTCGAATCGCTCGGCGTTCGTCGCGCTCCGATGGGTGGCGGTCCAGACCCACTGCAGGACGCAGTGCGACGGATCGCAGGGCAGCGCCGCCGGGACCTGCACCGACATCCGCCCCGGAATGTCTTCCCCCTTCATGCCCGGTCCGGGGCGCAGCGAGCGGGCGCAGTCGGGCGACTCGCCGATCCGCAGCCGGTGATCGGGTGCGAGCGGATCGAACAGGAAGACCGCGCAGGAGCCGATGTGGTTCGCGCCGTCGGGAAAGAGGAATTCCAGCTCGAGAGGGCCCGGGCGCACGGACGTGTAGCGGGTGTTCTGCGCCAGTCCGACGCAGGGCTCGCGGCGAAGCTCGGCCTTGAGGCCGGCGATCGGCCATCCCTTCGGATCGCCGGGCACGTGCTCGACCGCCCTCGGTACCGGATAGGTCATGTACCCGTGCCCGAGCACAGCAGGACCGAGTAGCGCAAGGCTGGGTCCGAGCGCGGCGCTGAGGGTGCGGCGGAGAAAGGCGCCGCGGCGACGTCGCACTTCGATGGTGACGGTCATGGCCGGCCTCCGGCGCGGTAGCGTGGCACGCGGCGAACCCCGCGTGCTCTCGTTCGACGTCCGTGCGAGGCGATGGGTTACAGCGGCCGGGAGGAGAGGGCGCCCGCCTTCGATCGGTGTAGAGTCGGGCGAGCGGCTGCCGGGTTTCACCGAGCCGACTCTTCGCGAGGGGAGCCGTCGGCAACGCCGCTCTTCGGGCCGGTGCGCATCCGGGACGAAGCGCATCGGTATCGGTGACGTGGCGAAGCGACATGGTGAACAAGAGCGTGACGGCGGCCGGTCTCGGCGTGGCGATGGTCCTCGTGCTCGTCGCCGCCTGGCTGGCGGCGCTCGGGGTGACGCTCGACGGGGGAAGTCGCTCGCGTCACGGCCTCAACGGTTTCGGCACGCTCTCGCTGCTGCCGCTCGACGGTTTGCTGTTGCTGACGCTCGTGGCCTACGCGCTCGCGCTGGTCGTCTCTCACACCCGCCTTGCGCTCGCCCAGTCCGCCGCCACCGCGTTCTACGGGCTGATCATGATCGGGGTGGGCATCACGCTGGTCGCGCTGGGGTTGGCGAAGTTCGGTGCGCTGATCACGTTGCTGTTCGCCTTTCCTTTCGGGACGATCGCCTATTTCATCAAGTACGCCTGCGCGAGCGACCCCGGTGGCGAGCTCGCCGGGGCGGCCGGCCGAGCGCTCGGCGGCCGCTGCTTCGCCGGTGTCCAGCTGATCGCGCTCGTCGCGGCAGCGCTCAAGCTCGCGGCGCTGGCGGCACTGCTCGTCGCGTCGGCGCGGTTCGTCAACGTGCGCGGACTGCTGATTCTGGTGGCCCTGGCGACGGCCGTCTCCGCCGCTCTGGTTCTCGTGTTCTGGGCGATGTCCGGACTGAGTTTTCTCATGCACCCGGCCGACGCGATCCTGACCGCCCTCCTGGGCATGCTGATCACCGTCTACGGCACGATCACCTTCTTCATCGCGCTGTTCGGCCTAGCACTGGCCATCGCCGGGCAGGTCGCCTGAATCGTCGCCGAGGACGAGCCGGCAGGGCGGGGAGAAGGGGGTCCCGAGACACGAGAGCTCGAGCACCGCGCCGATCGTGGTGGCGACGGCCATGCGCGTCGTCGGTCGACCCGGTCCCAGCCGCTGGAGACTCTCTTGCGACGGGCCGGACGCGGTCGCGTACACCACCTCCACCGTTCCCCGCTGCAGCGAGATCCGCCCCTCGAGCACACGCTCGGCTTCGTCGGTCCGTGCCGGCCAGCGCAGCACGGCGCGCTGCCCACCGGGAATGCACAGGGTGGTCTCGGCCGAGAACAGCGATCCCGTCGTCCACGCCAGCGGCAGCGCGTCGATCGTCGAGCGCAGACCTTCCAGCTCGGCGGTGGGTGCGTCGGCCTCCTTGCTCTCGTCGAACCCGCACTCGCCGCGCTCGCCGTTCGAGCCCCTCGGGCACAGCCAGTCGACGATCGCAGCGACCCTGCGACTGAAGTTTGACAGGGACGCGCTTGCGTCATCGTAGTACGTCACGCCCCACGGCAGTGCGACGATCGCCGCGACGACCAAGGCGATCTGCCACTTCCGCCATCGTCTGCGCATGCGCACGCGTCACCGTTTACGACGCCATCAGTGTACAACTCTGACCCGCCGAACATCCTGGCCGATGGGCGAGTTGTCGGGCTCGGGTCGACGTGCCTATACTGCGGCGATGGCTGCAAGCTCTTCGTCCTTTGCAGAGGCCTGCGGATTCGTGAAGACCTGGATCGAAGGTGTCACCGATGTTTCCGCGCACATCGGTCAGGCCGGTCAGGTCGCCACCGATGCGGCAGTCTGCGTTTGCCCGTGGCGGATGGGCTCCCCGCTCCGCGAGCGGGAGCGCGGCGAGGAACGTCTCACGGCAACCGGCTATTTCTGCGTGTCGCTCGGTCCGACCGCTCCGGACCACGGTTGCGCGTGGTTCGACGCGATCTATTTCGCCGCCTTCGAGTCGACCGAGGTGGCGCTGTCCCCGCTCGATCCTCCGGCGCGCTACTGGGCAGGGTCTCCCGGTCTTCACGTCACCCTGACGCGACTGATCGAGCGGCCCGTCGATGTGCGTCGGCCGGGTCGCGTCGAGCACCCCCTCGTCTTCGACGTCGACCCGGATCCGGCCTTCGCGATTGAAAAGAGGAGCTGACGATGCCCGAATACCTCGCCCCCGGTGTCTACGTCGAGGAAGTGCCCGGCGGCGCTCGGCCGATCAGCGCGGTCGGCACGTCGACCGCCGCGTTCTTCGGCTCTGCACCGAAGCTCGATGCCGCGCCGCGCACACCGACGCTGGTGACCAACTGGGGCGAGTTTCGCCGGTTGTTCGTTCCCGACGTCGAACGGCACGAGCGGCCCTCGCCGTTCGCGACGGCCGTCGCCGGTTTCTTCCTCAACGGCGGCCGCAAGGCCTATGTCGTGAACCTCGGCGAGGAGGTCGAGACGCTGACGCCCGACGATGTCGCGCTGATCGAAGCGATCGAGGGCATCTCGCTGGTGGCCGCGCCCGGTTTCACGGACGTCGAGAGTTACGAGGCGTTGATCGCCGACTGCGAGAACCGCAAGGACCGCTTCGCGGTGCTCGACACGGACGAGCGGGTCGAGCCGTTGACCGATCTGACCGAACCGAAGCAGAGCGGGGGTGCACGGCCCCGCTCGAGCGATCGCGGCGTGGCCGCCGTCTACACCCCCTGGGTCACGGTGGTCGACGCCTTGACCGGCGCTCGCGTCGACGCGCCACCGTCCGGTCACGTCTGCGGTCTGTTCGCCACGACCGACGGCACGCGCGGCGTTCACAAGGCGCCGGCCAATGCGCCGCTGCGCGGCGTGCTCGGCGTCAACCGGCGCATCTCGGCCCGTGAACAGGAGATCCTCAATCCGAAGGGCATCAACTGCATTCGCGTGTTCGAGTCCGGCATCCGTGTCTGGGGTGCGCGCACGCTCGCCGAACCGACGAGCGATTTCAGGTACGTGCCGGTACGCCGGCTCGTGACGATGATTTCCCAGTCCATCGAGCTCGGTACGCGCTGGGTGGTGTTCGAGCCGAACGATCTGACGCTCTGGAAGTCGATACGCCGCGACGTCGGCAACTTCCTCAACGTGCTCTGGCGCGACGGGGCGCTGGCGGGCGCGACGCCGGAGCAGGCGTTCTTCGTCAAGTGCGACGAGGAGACGACGACCCAGGCGGACATCGACGAAGGACGTGTCATCGCGTTGATCGGCATCGCGCCGGTCAAGCCCGCGGAGTTCGTGATCATCCGGATCGGCCAGTCGGTCGGCCAGTCCGCCGTCGAGGTAGCCTGACATGCGCCCGGATCCCTACCGCGCCTACAACTTCAACCTGCTCATCGAAGGCATCTCGATGGGAGGCTTCGTCGAGGCATCCAGCCTGAGCGCCGGAATCGACGTGATCGCCTACCGCGAAGGCGGCGCCGGTGCGCGCATCCGCCATCTGCCGGGACAGATCAGCTACACCCCGCTGGTGCTTCGCTACGGGGTGACCCGGGAGCGAGCCCTGTGGGACTGGTTCGCGAGCACCGAGGCCGGAGCGGTCGAGCGCCGCAACGTCTCGATCGTCCAGTACGACAACGATGGCACCTCGGAAGCGTTTCGCTGGAACCTGTACGCGGCCTGGCCCTCGCAGTTCGCCATCGCACCGCTCGACGGCGCGGCCAGCGAGATCGCGATCGAATCGGTGACGCTGGTCTACGACCAGCTGGAGCGGGACTGATGCGCGGACTGCTCCGCCGTCTGCTGGCGGCGCTGCGGCGCGGGCTGCCGCTCGCTCGCGAGTCGATGTCGCCGCTGGAGCGTTGGCGTGCGAGAACGGCAGGTGTCGATGCCTGGATTCGCTTCGATGCCGCCGCGCCGGCACCCGCCGAGACGGTGCGCACGCACAGAGGCTCGTCGCACGTCGAACCCGTGCCGCCCATCGACGTTGCCGGGCACGGGGGCGTTCCGGGACGCGAACGCGGCGCCGGCGGCGATGGCGCCGCGAGTCGCTTCGCATCGGTTGCCCCGACAGCCTCGCCGCCTGCCGACGCGACGTCGCTGTCGGCGACGACGCGATGGCGGGACGGACGTCGGCAGGAGAGTCGGCCTTCGCCGGGTCGAGCGGCGAGAGCGCCGGTCGCGGTCGATCGCCCCGGCGCTCGTTCACCGCATCCGCACGCGTCTCGTCCGCCGCCACCTTCGGCGTCACGAACGCCGGCACCTCCTCCGTCTCCTTCACCGCCTTCGTATCGGGAGACGCACCGGTGCACGCGCGCCGCGTCCCTGGTTCAGGTACCGATCGAGACGAGCGGCCGTCCGCCGCCGCCCCGGCGTGCAGATGCGCCGACGGATCCGTCCGGGCCTTCCGCCGCTCGTGTGCCCCGCTGGGCACCGCTGCCCGGGCATCCACCGCGATCGGCCGTACCGGGCGCGCCGGCTCGGGCGCAAGGCTCGGGCACGGTCACTGGATCCGCCGCGTCGTGGAGCGACTGATCCTCCTTCCCGGCGCGCCACGGCCGCCCGGCGTGCCGAGCGTCATCCGCTGCGCGCTCAATCCGGAGGACATCCAGCTCACGCAGCACGCCAACCTCGCCGAGCGAGCGGAGCCGTTGGCGCTCGGCGGCGGCGAGACGGCGCCGAGCATGGGGTTCGCGGGCGCTCCGGTGACGTTGCTGACGATCCGCTTGCTGTTCGAGGCACCCCTCGATCCGGACGGCGGTTCGATGCACGACGTCCGGCGGCTGACGGCGCCGCTCTACCGCCTGGCGCAGCGTCCGCTACCGGGTGTCGACAGACCGTGTCCGGTCGATCTCGTCTGGGGAAAGCACTGGTCGTTTCGGGGCACGATCAGCCGACTGTCGGAGTTGCTCGATCACTTCAGTGCGGCCGGGATCGCGACGCGATCGTGGACGACCCTCGAACTGCGTGGCATGCCCCTGCTGACGCCGACGCCGATGGCCGCCGCATCGTCCTTGCCGGAGCCGCTCCGGTGAGCGGCTGGGCCGGTCTGCGTCTCGACATCGACGGTGTACCGCTCGACGAGCGCGATTTCGCGCGCCTCGTGGGCCTGCGCCTCACGCGAACGCTGAACGTGCCGGCCACGCTCTCGTTGCGCTTCCTGCTCGACGACCCGATGTCGGGCGAGGTTGTCGCGAGCGGTAGCGATGTGGAGCTCGCGCTCGACGGCACGACGCTGTTCGCCGGGCGTGCCGATCGCCGCCGTCTCCGCCGCGACGCGGACGGGGCACGTGTCGACATCACGGCGAGCGATGCCCTGTTCACGCTGGCGGGGGTGCGGCGGATCGCGGTCGAGGAGATCGCCTCCGTGCACGCCTTCGCCCGGGAGATGGCCGGGCGCTGCGGGCTGACGTTCGATGGCGGGGGTTCGGCGGACTTCGCGGTCGGGCGGCATCTCAACCGCTTCCCGAGCGACCTCGAGTACCTGACCAGGACGCTCGATCGCTACGGGCTCGCCTGCCTCTGTCGTGACGGTGCCCTGACCCTCGTCGATCTGACCACCGAGCGTCCGGCAGGGACGCTGTCCGGCGAGGTCCTCGATCTGATCGAGGTGGCGGAATCCGGGCACTGCGACGCCTCCGCCTGGCTCGGCTGGTGCGCGGACGACGACCGGACGGTGCGCCCCGACCGCGGTATCGCTCGACCCCGGATCGATGCCGACGAGCGCGGGCCGGTGGCGGTTCCGGTGCGTGCCGCGGAGCCGTCGGAGCGTTTGCACCGGGCAGCACGAGTGCGCGCCGAGGGTGAAGCCCGATGGCTCGAGGCCGAGCTCTCGGGACTGGCGCCGTTCTGGCCGGGCGACACGGTGTGCTCGCCGCTCGGCGCGACGGTCTATCGGCTGAACGCCGTCGAGCTGTCGCTCGATGCCGCCGACGGCGCGCGCAGCCGCGTGTGCTCGCGCCGTATCGAGCACGACACGCCCGCCATCTCCGCCACGATCGTGCTCACGGGCCTCGTCACGAACGTCGACGATCCGGAGGACGCCGGTCGGGTCCGTGTCGACCTCGTCGGCTACGGCGGTGTCCGCACCGGTTGGTTGTCGGTCGTCGGCGCGCTCGGCAAGCACGGCGGCGGGTCAGGGCTCGCGGTGCCGTTCTCGGTGGGCGACACCGTGCTGCTGATCGCGCCCGACGGCGACCCGGAACTCGGCATCGTGCTCGGCGGACTCGGCCGCGCCGGCGGCGCGCAGCGCGGGTTGATCAGAGGCGGGGCACGAACGGGACAGGCCTGGCGTGCTCGCGGCGCATCGATCGAGATGGACGAGGCCGGAGGGCGGTTGTCGCTCGCGCTCGACGGCGGGACGACGGTGGAGCTTTCCGACGACCGTATCCGCCTGAGCGCGTCGCGCACGCTGGAACTCGACTGCGGCGGCGAGGTACGGATCCGCGGCAGTCGGATCGACTTCCTGGAGGCGTAGTGAATGCTGGCGATCGCTGTCGAAAGCGCAAAGGTCCGTTGCTCGCACGGAATGGGCTATGCCCGGCCGACCTCCTCCCGCCCCTTCGTCCGGATGCGGGGCCGGGCGGTGCTCGTCGACAAGGATCTGCCCGGCAACACCGTGCGCCTGTGCCCCAACGTCGGACCGACGACGAAGCCGTGCCGGAACACCCTGGCGCTGACGACGGGCCGATCGACGCTGGTGTTCGCCAACGGGGCGCCCGTGGTGCTGCACCGCGCGACGGGGCTGACCGACGGCATCCCTCCCGGGGTGACGACCTACCGGGTGCGTGAGCCCGGTCAGGAACTCGTCCGGGCACAGGGTTGAGCGGCGGTGCTCGGGTTCAACTTTCCCGGCCAGGGCGACGACGCTCCCGGCCTGCGGGTGGCTGCAGGCGGACGGCTCGACGCCGTGCGGGACATCGCCGAGCTGCGTCAGGCGCTGATGATGCTGTTCTCCGTCCGTCCCGGCGAGCGTCCGATGCGACCGGAGTTCGGTTGCTCGCTCGATCGACTCGCGTTCGAGCCGAACGATGCCACCACCGCCGGGCTCGCCATGCGCCTGGTGATCGATGCCGTCGAGCAGCACGAACCGCGGGCTCACGTGGAGACGATCGATGCCGGACCCGACCCGCGGGACGCGTCTCGTCTGCGGATCGAGCTGACCTATCGCGATCGGCGCAGCGGCGCGACCGATCGCTTGAGCGTCACGCTGCCGCTGGACGGGAGCGCGTGAGATGAGCCTGGAACCGCCTCGACTGGACGATCTCGACGCGCGCGCTCTGCTCGCAGGCGCGCGGCGTCGGCTGAAGGACACCGGTGCGAACTGGCAGGCGAGCGATCCCGCCGATCCCGGCGTCGCGTTGCTCGAGGCCGTCGCCCAGGTTGCGGGTGAGGAGCTCGAACGTCTGAACCGACTGCCGCTCGCGTTGCAGACGCGTTTCATGGCGATGCTCGGTGCATCGCTGCGGCCCGGTCAGGCGGACACCGCGATCCTTCGCTTCACGCTGACGAGTCCGGGCGAGACAGCCTCGCTCGTACCCGTCGGGCTGCGGGTCGCGGCGCGGGGAGCGTCGGAAGCGGTCTTCACGCTGCTCGAGGAGATCACGATCCCGGCCGGGGAGACGGTCGGCGAAGGGCTGTCGGCACGCGTGAACCGGGTGTCCGAGCGCGTTGCGGGCGCCGGTACCGGGACCCCGGCGCAGCGTCTCCATCTGCCTCATTCGTCGCTTCCGGATGCGCCCGCCGCCGTCGCCGCCGTCGACGTGCTGGTGCGCTGGGCGACCTCCCCGCCACCGGGAGCGGACGTCGTCGAGCGCGACGGCGCGGACTACGTGCGCTACCGCGAGTCACCGGGCGTGAGTCCCGGCGGTTCGGGGGCACGCTTCTCGGTGGACCGCGTCGCGGGACGCGTCGCCTTTCCGGTCGAGGGCGACTTCGTCCCTCCCGAAGGCGCGCAGGTGCTCGTGAGCTACCACCACGTGGTGCCGCTCGAGCGGAGCACGAATCGGCTGCCGGCCGCCGACACGCTCACCGAACCGCTGGAGCCGTTGCCGGGCATCACGGTCACCAATCCGTCGGCGGCGACGCCCGGTCAGGCTCCGGAGACGCCCGAGCAGCGGCTCGATCGCGGACCGGTGTCGTTGCTCGCGGGCGACATGGCGTTCCGGGCGCGCGACTACGAAGCGCTCGCGCTGGAGGCGCATCCCGGTGTGGCCCGGGCGCACGCCATGACTTCGGCCGAGCGCTGGGCGTTCGCGCGTCCCGGCACGGTGCGCGTGCTGATCGCGCCGCGGGTGCCGTTCGACGGCGACGGCGGCGTCGACCTGGAATCGCTGGAAGCGGTGCGAACCGAGGCGCGCGCGGGAGAGGAGATGCTGGAGCGGGTGCGCGCGCGCCTGACGGCGGCTTGTCCGCTCGGCGTGCGGGTCGAGGTCGGCTGGCTGCAGGCGAAGGCGGTCGGTGTGAACTGCCGCGCCTACGTCACCCCGGGCGTCGACGAGCGCGCGATCGAGGCGGCGCTGCGCCGCCGGCTCGGCGCGTTCCTGTGCCCGATTCCGGGTGGGGAGTGGCCGGACGGCTGGCCGCTGGGGCGTCCGCTGCGTCGATCGGAGGTGATCGAGACCTTGCTGTCGGTGCCGGGAGTGAGGGCGGTCGATCGCGTGCGCCTGCTGCCACGCTATCCTATGTCCGGTCCGACGACCTCGCTGGCCGTCGATGCGCATCAGCGCGGCGTGTGGTTCGTCGTCATGGGCGGGTCGCTGTACCGCACGCTGGACGGCGGCATGGGCTGGACACGTACCCGCATCGCGACCGATCGAGTGACCGCGGTCGCCACGCACCCGGTGCACACGGGGCTCACCGCCGTGGCGACGGTGGAAGGCGAGGTGCTCGTCTCGCGCGATTGCGGCGGCCGCTTCGACGTCTTCGCCACGACGCCGTTCGCGCCCGATCGGATGCTGTGGGCGGACGGGTCGGAAACACCGAGGCTGCTGCTCGCCGGCGAGGGAGACCTTTCCGAGACGACCGGCCCGTCCGACGACGGTACGGTGTCCGGAGCCAGGGACCTCGTCGCGCAGGATGGCCTGGTCGGTCCGTCGTGGGCGCTCGCCGCCTGCCCTGATGGTCGTGGCGGCAGGCTGGTTGCCGTCGCTCGCCGCGATCTGCGTGGCGTGCTCCTCTCCAACGACAGCGGCTGGGACGGCAGCTTCGTGCCGGCGGGGCTCGACGGACACGATGTGCGGGCGCTGAGCTTCGTGCGGAGCGAGGGGGAGATCTGGTTGCTGGCCGGCTGTGCCCGTCCCGTGACCAGCTCTCGCCACGCACTGTTCGGTGCGCGGGTCGATCCCGACGTCGGAGAGCTCGATCGGTGGGGGCCGGTGGATCGGGGCTGGCCCGCAGGGGGCGTCCATTGTCTCGCGAGTCACGGCTCCGCCGTCTTCGCCGGAACCGCTACTCACGGGCTCGTTCTCGGTCGATTCTCGAACGGCGACATCGGCTGGAAGCTGCCACCCGACGACAGCGACCTGCCCGTGGGGAGCGACGGACGAGGTCCGGTGGGCATCACCGTCGTGGCCTGCGTGCCGGCTCGCTCCGGCGAGGCGGAGGGGGTCGGAGAGGTCATGGTCGGCGGCACCGACCACCTGCTGTTGTCCTCGGACGGCGGTGCGCGCTTTCGGGAGATCGCGGTGCGCCCGGGTGCCGACCGACTTTCCCTGCCGGCCGACTGGACGCTGTGCGCGGACCGTCACGAGATCGAGATTCGTGATGTCGACGGGTGACGCCGTGAGCCTCGCCGAGCTGCGCGGCGCCGAGCGCGACGTGCACGCTCGCCTGCGCGCGGCGCTGCCTCGCGTTCTCGACGTGGGGCTCGAAAAGCCGGGCCCCATGGTGGAGGCGGTAGAGGCGATGGTGGGCATGCTGGCTCCGTGCACCGCGATGATCGAGGCGAGCGAGCGCCTGTTCGATCCGCTGACGGCACCGGACTCGGTGCTGCCGTGGCTGTCTGACTGGTTCGGCTGGGGCTGGTTGTTCTTCGCCGAGGACGACCCGCGCCGGCGCCTCCCGCTGAGCGAGGCGTTCCCGCCCGGCAGCGAGCGACTGCGCTCGCTGCTCGCCGCCTGGCCGACGCTGCAATGCCTGCGCGGCCTCCCCGAGGGGCTGGCCCTGACGCTGCGAATCGCCACCGGTCTGGCGAACATCGAGATCGAGCAGGACACAAGCCGGCAGCACGTCAGCATCCACGTGCCGGCGCTGGCCGTTGACTGGTCGCCGTGGCTCCGTCGCGTGATCGCCGAGTCGCGGCCCGTGCACCTGACCTGGGATCTGGTCGAGAACGAGACGAGCACCCCGCCATGACGGATGATCGCTCACCGACGGTCGAGCTGACGCTCGCGGCGCGCCGACAGGTCGCCGAACAGGAGACGCTTCGGCGCCGGACGATCGCCACGGCCAACGCGGTCGTCGCCTTCCTCGGCCGTCTCGTCAGGCAGGTCTTCCCCTCCCAGCGCACTGCCGCGCCGTTCGCCATCTCCCCGGGGCACGCGGCGGAGCTGACCGTCGACATCCGGGCGCCCGGTGCTCGCGGCGTTCACCTCTACGTAGAGAGCGGATCGGTGCCCGGCGGTATCGAGCTGGACGTCGCACCCGCCCGGTTCGTGCCGCTGGACGCCGATGGTCGCGGCCGGGCGCTCGTCACGGCGAGCGCGAGCGACGAGCGGGCCACCGGCCAGGCCGACCTGCGCATGGTCGCCGTTCACCCCGATCACCCTGACGACATCGCCGCGGAGCTGTCCGGCATCGGTATCGCACAGGAAGGAACCGGCGCGCTCGTGGTGACGGTGCTGGGGGGGCTGCTGGTGTTCGGCTTTACCGTCCAGACGGTACTCGGCGGCTGGCCGGTGCTGAGCGCGATGATCTTCATCGCGCTGACCTTCATGGCGCTGAACGCGCCGAAGCTCGAGCGGGTGCGGTTCGAACCTCGGCGGCTGTTGCCCCTGCGGCGGCGACTCGTCTCGAGCGGGTGGGCGCTCGGGGGCATGGTGATCTGGATCGTCGCGATGACGGCCAACCTGCTGTCGAACACCGGCTGCTCGCTCGACTGCGGAGCGGGCGACGTCATCGTGGACAACCTCACCGCGATCGTCGCGAGCTTCGGGATGGCGACCTGTCTCGCGCTCGCGATCGCTCCGGCGCTGCGGCCCCGTCAGCTCGCCGGTCGACTGCTGATATTGGCGGCGGTGACACCCTTGTTCTTCTACGACCTGACGCTTGTCGGGCAGCGACTGGACGCGGTGCGCACGAGCGCCTGGACCACCGGTTACCCCGCACTCGGGTGGGGATTGGCGAGCGTCGCGCTCCTCTGGGTCTGCCTTCGCTACCGATCGGGACGCTGGTGGCAGCGCGCGGCGCTCGGCGTGCTGGCCATCCTCGGCATGATCGCGCCGTTCGTCGTCACGGCGACCGACGACATCTACCGCTGGCCGGCGATCGCGCTCCTGCTGCTGGTCTGCGTGCTGAGCCGCCTGGCGCTCGCCCCGGGGTCGCGGTGGCGCACCGCGCGGGCGCTGTTGTTCGCGGCCGCGATCGGCGCGCTCTGCTTTTTCAGCGTCGAGCTGCTTCACGGCAACCACGGCAACGACGGCAATCCGGGTGAGACGACGCCGTTGTACGGAATGATCGTCCCACTCGTCAGCGTGCTGTGGCTGCTCGGCGAGGTCAGCGTCTGGCGGTGGTGGCGCGAACGCCGACGTGCGCGGCGCCGGAACCGTGCTCGATCGACGGCGGCGGAATCCGGCTCGACGACCTATGCCGACGGTGTTGCGGTGGGCATGTCCGGTGTGAACGTCCGGCATGCGGGCTCGAGCGGGACGGTCGGCGCGCCGTGACCCGGCCCGTCGCCTCGATCCGTGACCTGAGCCGTCCGAGCGGCGGGGCGGACGGTCTTACGCGGCGCCGGCCGTGAATTGCGCCGACAGCCGTCTGCGGGCGATCTTCTGCGCGTGAACGCGGCGTCTCGGAACGGCGCGTTCGCGCAGCGCGGGGTCGATCGATGCCTCCGGTGCGGCGCCTTCGCCCGTGGCGAGCGTGACCGCACGCTCGTCCACCGAGGCCGCGATCGTGCCGGCTTGCTCTCGAGCGTCCCGATCGCGATCGTCGTGCACTTCCGCCATCACCAGTGACCGCGCCGTCAGGGCGAGGCCGACGAGCACCGCGATCGCGGCCAGACCCAGGGATACCGCGAACCACGTCGTCGTCAGGTCGCGCTGCGTCCACGCGACGAGCAGCGAGACGCCGGCCGCGACGAGGGCGAGTATCCGCGCGAGCGCGAGGTAGCGAAGCGACGATCCGGAACGCGGTCGCCGGAGCCGGGCGGAGAGACGGGCGAGGCGGGAGCGCGTCGCGAGTTCGTCGGTCGTCGGCCGCGATACCCTCTCGCTGCCGCCGGTGGCAACGGGGACGGACAGGTACGCGCCGGTACTCAGCACGAGCCAGCCGAGCAAGGCAGAGAAGAGGCCCGCCAGCGCCGCGACTTCCGGATCGATCACTCCCGTCAGGCGGGGTGCCAGTGCCGCCAGGAGTGCGCCGAGTCCGAGCAAGGTGACGCCGAGAATCTGCACGAGCACCGCTCGGCTCCCGCCGTCACGTCTCTTGACCCGCCACCGCCAGCCGAGGTGAACGGCCACGAGGGCGAGACCGAGCCAGCCGAACACCCCGGGCACGTTGCCGAAACGACTCATCGCGACGCCGATGATCGCCGCCTGCAGCAATGACACCACCGCCTGCGCGAGGAGCCGCTTGCCGCCGAGTCGCTCGACGAGTGCGGGCGTGGCGGTCGCGATCAGCGCGTGGGCCAGCACGACGCTTGCGACGAGTCCGTGCAAGGTCAGCAGTGTCAGCAGCGTCCAGCCCCCCGCCTGCCCGAGCGCCTGCGCGCGCTCGGGCGGAAGGAGCTCGGCGTGCGTGGCGACGCCGAGCAGGGTCGCGGCCGCGATCGCGAAGGCGATCAGGTCCGATTGGAACGGAGCGTCTCCGACCCGTGGCCCGCTCACTCGGCGTTCTCCGCGATCAGCTCGTCCGGCCCGCTCCAGGGCGACGCCAGCGGCAGGACCGGCGAGTAGGCGACCCACTGCTGTGCCCCGTTGCCGTAGGGCGGGTGGCTCGGCCTGCTCGGCGAGCGCCTGTGGTAGCGGGTGATCTTCGCCATCGTGCCGGTGCGTCGACCCTGAAACAACCCGTAGCCACTCACCCGACCTTCGGCATCGTGCGTGACGTCCACCACGATACCCATGTGGACGATGCCCGTCGCAGGGTCGAACAGATACTCCTCGGAGACGTTCCCGTATCGCTTTCCGTTCTTGCCGTAGAACAGCACCGCACCCGGTCGGATCGCCTCGTGCTCGTCGGCCGCCGAGCTCACCAGCCGCAACAGGCCGCGTTCGTGATACCACCGTGCCAGCCGTCGGGTGCTCCGGTGGGTGCGAGGCTGAGGTAGCTCGATCGTCGGGAAGTGTCCTTGCAGGGCGTCCAGCACGCGGTGGAAGATGCCCGAGCAGTCGGAGAGCTCTTCGGTGTTGTAGCCGATCCCCTGACTCTCGAGAGCGAGCGCGATTTCCATGACCCGCTCGGACACGCTGCCCTCGTCAGGGAGCGTCGTCTCCGCGAACCCCTCTTCCGCCACGGCGGGCTCCGCGGGCGAATCGGTCCGGATCGACGGAAGTGTCGTCGGCACGGCGGTCGCGGAAAGGGGGTCGACGGCGATCTGCACACTCGAGAGATCGGAGACGGTCCCGACGGCGACCGCCTCTTCAGTATCCGTCGGGGACTCGAATACGCGTTCCGGCGGAGCCTCCGAGGCGGCCGTTCGAGCAGTGCTCGCGAGAGCGTCCCACGGCACCGGCGCCGATTCGCTGCAGCTCCAGCCGAAGACGTTCCGGTGCTTGTCGACGAAATGCTCGAAGCGCTCCTCGCAGAAGGCCAGGTTTCTGGCGGAAGACCACAGGACGCTCGCGACACCGCCTTCGTCGGGTTTGGCGTAGCGAACGTCGCAGCGAAGCTCCTCACCGGAGTGGTGACGGAGCTCGATGTGCCGCACGAAGGTCTGCTCGGTCGGTGAACACGAGACCGAGCGTGCGGTGAGCGTGGCTGCGCTGGCCGACGTGCAGAGCAAGATCGAGCCCGTGCACAGCAGAGAGGCGACGACACGCTTTCCGTCCAGAAGATCGGGAGAGTTCATCGCGCACCCCAAGTGGTGACGACGATCGATTCGAGACGTCCCTGACCGCACGATCGTGTCGAGCGAAAAAGGCCGGAGCGAGGTCCGAGCTGACCGGACTCGCCCAAGGCGGGTGCTTGCACAGTCGATTTCACAAATGCAAGCCGCGTCCGGAACGCTATCAAGAAGGTCGTTCCGGTGGCAAGCGCTCGAAGCCGCTATTCGCGTCGGCTATACCTTTGGATGCGGAGTGGCGGAATTCCGGCGTTGCGCTGCCGAGAACCACCGTGAATCCCGCTTGTCAGCGATGGCCGAGGTGATCGATAGTGT
This sequence comes from Prasiola linearis, assembly GCA_032356305.1. Lineage (NCBI taxonomy): Eukaryota > Viridiplantae > Chlorophyta > Trebouxiophyceae > Prasiolales > Prasiolaceae > Prasiola > Prasiola linearis. The sequence goes on from JAULKR010164012.1 coordinate 21,349, forward strand.
GTTCGGTGCGACGGTCGTCGTGACCGTCGCCGTGATCGGGCAGGGTGGTATCCACATGCGACTTGCGGCAGAGCTCACCTGCGGCTGGCAGGACGATCCGGAAGCGCCGCTGGCGGCCGCACGGCTTCATCGGGAGATCTCGTCCCGATCGGGCGACTACGTCGAGCTGCTCGCGAGCGCGTTGCGCGAGGCCGCTCCGGAGCGTCGGATCCTCGGTCTCGACCGGTTGTTTCGCCGCTGCACCGGCGGATCCCGGCCCGTGCGGCAGCTCGTCGGATCGCTTGCCTCGTTGCCGGACGGCGCCGACAAGCCCGGCACTGTCGTCTGCCAGATCGATGCGTTCGCCTACGGTTTCCTGGCGGGGGCCAAGAACCTGGATCTGGTGCTCCCCTGCAGCGAGGACCGGAACACCGTCTTCTGGTCGACGCACGAGGGATGGGTGCGCACCTGGACAGCGCTCACCGAGTTCGAACGCGTCGGCCAGCCGCTTCCGGTCGACTGCGCGATCAGCGCCGAACAGTACCTGTCGCTGCGCTCGCTCGTCGTGCGCCCCTCGGCGCGCGACGAGCGCCGCTCGCTCGCCACGTTGCTGGTCAGCGGTCCGTCCGCCCACTCGGAGCTGGCGGCGGATCTCGGCGTGAGCGAGAACCTGATCCGACGGATACTCGCGGCTCTGTGTGCGACCGGCGTGATCGAGCGCCGGGCCGGGAATCAGTACGCCATCGTTCCCGACATGCTGCCGCTGGTGACCTTCGCCCTGCGCGAGACGATGGGTCTGAATCCGCTCGGCAAACTGGCTTCGGGAGGCTGAGCGATGGATCCTGTGGAAATGTTCGTCAACCGCTACGTCATCGTCTACTTGCTGGCGGTCGTCGGCATCCAGGTGGCGTACGGCATCTTCCGGGAGCGTGGACGGCGCGAGATCGCGAGACGTCGCCGGGTACGTGGTCTGCCCGACGAGGTCATGCTCAACCACGCCGAGCTTCTGATCGAACGACGCCGCGAAGCGCTGCTGCAGAGCGCTCTGCTGCTCGGCTCGATCCTGCTGCTGCCACCGCTTCTCATCGAACTCGCGGAGGCGAACCGTACCGATGCGACGTCGGAGCGGACCGGGCTGGCGATCGTGTTCGCCGCGCTGTTCGTCTGGTTGCTCTTCAACGTCACCGATGTCGCCCGAGCGTTCTTCGGCGGTCTGGCGTTCAAGACGCTCGTGGCGTTCAAGAACCCCTTCCAGGTCGGTGATCGGGTGACGCTGAAAGGCATCGGTGGCAGAGTGGTTCGATTCGACACGTTCTTCATCACGTTGCAGACGCCGGACGATGACCAGATCAGCATCCCGAGCGGTGCGCTCTGGAGCGAGGTGCTCGTCTCGGCCAACGCCGGCGATCGCGCCTCGCTATGCGTGCTGCGCTTCTACCTCGCACCCTTCGCCACGATCGAGCAGCGGCAGGCGATGGAGGACGCCATCTGGGAATCGATGCAGTCCTCGGTCTACTACGATCCGCACAAGCCGATGCAGATCTTCGTGCAGCAGAACCCCGATGCCATCCAGTTCACGGCCAAGGCCTACATCGCGTTGACCTACGACGAGCCGCTGTTCGTCAGCGATGTCTCGCGCGCGGTGCTGGACGCAGCGCAGCGTCAGGGCGTTCCGCTCGCCTCGTCCGCCTGGAAGGTGGATGTCCAACCCGCCTCGAGCGACGCGATCGCCTCTTGACGAAGACTCCGGTGCCATCGAAGGGCTGCGGCTCCGGGAGATGTCGGCCGAGCCCCGATCTGCCGCCAACGCGATGACCCGACCATTGTCGCGTTGATCGTGTCGTGCGCGTCGCTCAGAGTGCGCGACATGCGCCACGGCGCCGAGCGTCGGCGCAAGTCAACCGAACGGTAGCGCGTCGATGGATCGAGCGCCGCTGCCGCGTTCGTGTTCCGCGTCGAGCCCCTTCGCCCGATCACCGCTCCGATCGACGATCGAGCGGAGCGTGCCGACGACAATCGTTCGCGAACACGATGGCGGACCGGGCGTGCATCCGCCGCGCGGACGAAGAGGGTCGCGAAGTCGATCGGGCGGGCAGGACTCGAGCGGACGCAGGCGACGACCCGGACAGATGAATCTCGGTCGCGGCCTGCGCCGGACGAGTTCGGGAGAGTCGACAGAAGGTATTTATCAATCCAACGAAGAGGAAGACGAGAAATGGCGCTTGCAGACAACATTCGAAACGGCGAGGCCGCAGTCGAGTACGTGAAGAGTCTCGGAATCAAGGCATCGAACAAGGTCGGGGACAGAGTCGAGGCGGCGGGTGGCGTGGAGAACGTGATCGCCGCCGGAGGGTTCGACGACACGGCGTTGCAGGGAGTCGGACAGACCCGGACGGCCGGCGTGTGCGCCATGACGATCGGCAACCTTCGAGGCACCGCGGAGTACACCGAGCGAACCGGCTTCGGCAACTGCTGGGAGCAGGCGATCATCGCACTCGTTTCGCTCTACGAGCGGGGCGTGCGTCCGCTCGATCTCATGGCGTTCGACAACGAAGCTGGCGGATACGATCACGTCTGGGTCGTGATCGGACGCGATACCGATTGGGAGCGCGACAACCTCCGTACCTGGGGTGACGAGGCCGTGTGGTGCGATCCGTGGCAAGGGGAAGGCGTCGTCTTCGCCGTCGATGATCTGATCAAGGGAAGGGTGAGAAACCTCAGCGCGATCTACAAGTGCAACACGGCCGAGCTCGTGCAGCAGGGCAACCCCGAGTCGCTGTTCCGGGCCGATTGACGATCGCCGAGCCGAGCCGATCCGACGTCGACTAGCGACGGTCGACGTTCCACGATCCGGATCAAGTCCGTCGGCGGCTGCCGGTCGAGCAAGCCCTGCGGTCTGACGATCGGCTGCCGCCCGGTCGAGGTTCGCTGCCTGCGGCTCGATGGAGCCGTTCATCGACGCGGTCGTCGAGGCGGGTTCCGGACTGTTCGCGACCGCCAACGTAGAGGCCGGGCAGGCGCTGCTCGAGCAGGCGAGCTACGCACGCGGCTTCTTCTCGAGTTGCTCGCCGCAGCACGAGAAGAACGTGACGCTCGAGTCCTCGTGCCTGCAGTCGGACGTCAGCAAGATGGCCATGTCGCAGACCTTGTACTCGTAGGTCGTCGAGCGCGTCTGCAGCGTGCGATCGAACGCCTCCGCGTCCAGGAGCGAACGCTCAGGACGCGCCCTGTGTCTCCGGCTTGTCGATGTCCGGCTCGAGCGGTTCGCGTCCGTGCTCCTCGACGTGTGCCTTCGCCTTCTCGCGTTGCCTGTCGCGCAGGGCGTGGCGCTCCTCGCGCAGCGCCTTCGTCAGGCCGATGCACATCAGCACGAGCAGCACGGCCACGGGAAGGCCGGCGGCGGCCACGGCCGAGCGCACCGCCTCGAGTCCGCCGGCGAGCAGCAGCACGGCGGCGGCCAGCCCCTCGACCGTCGCCCAGAAGATGCGCTGCCCGACCGGCGGGTCGGTGTGCCCGCCGGCGGTGATCATGTCGATGACCAGCGAGCCCGAGTCCGAGGAGGTGACGAAGAAGACGAACACCGCGACGATGAGCAGGACGGAGGTGAGCGAGGAGAAGGGGAAGCTCTCGAGGAAGGTGAAGAAGATGACATCGAGCCCGCCCTCGCTGTTCAGCACTTCGGGCAGCCGCTCGTTGCCCTCGCGCACCATGCGGATGGCGGTGTCTCCCGCGATCGAGAACCAGAAGAAGCTCAC
>JAULKR010164123.1:0-78892 GCA_032356305.1 Prasiola linearis
TAAAAAGCAGTTTATCGGCAGAGTCAGGCTTGAGAATCAGGGAATAGATCTTAGTTACGATAGTCCGAACAGAAAGACTGGCAGAAAGGTCTGGTGTAAATCCAGTAACATCAAAGTCAGAGTAAGTTACATCAGATGGGTCAAAGAGCTAGCTAGTGAAGCAAGAGAGGTTTATGCGCAATGGAAGCTGGGGGACTTCTCAGAGGAGATGCCGCTGGGCATGTTTGCACCGGCTATGCCGCGCCGGGCTAATCTGATTGCCTGCCTGTAGAATAGAGGACTGCGAAAAAAGTCTGGTAGGCTAAGCACGCTACCCCTGCCTGCGGTTTGAAATTTTGAGCTAGACTTCAGACTTGGATTAGAACTTGATGAACATTTGTGACGTTTTTATTAAGCTGTGCAACGCGAGAAAAAGTAGCGATGCTCAAGTTGTTTTTAGATTTATACATGGCAGAATTTGTAAGCGGCTAAGTGTGAGCTTCATCGCTCAGACAGGTTACAGTAATAATGTAATAAAAGTGGTCTTTTCAAGACTGTTTTTTTAGTAGTGATTTTTCAGAGGATCACTGCTAGCAAACACAGCTACTTAATAAGTCGCTGGTATCTCCGACTAGTCTTCCTCAGCCAGAAACAATTAGAAAATTTTTAATTGAAATTTTTGCCGTCCTAGACCTTAGCTTAGGACGGCAGGATCTAGGCCAAATTAAGAATCTGAGTTTGCAGAAGCTTGCAAGCCATCCTGCAAACTTCCTATCCTGCGCTGAGCTATTCGCTTGTAACGACGGAGGTCACTGCTATTTAGACTACCATCATTTTGCTGACGGCGGATTCTTCTGGCAAGTGCTTTAATTCTGCGCGTAATTAACTGCAATTCTGCATCGTCTAATCTTTCAACTAATTTAAGTAGATTATTGGCTCCAAACAATCTTCGCTTAGGCGTATCGAGTGTGAGACGGCTAATTCTTCTTAGTACAGTTTCGGATAACTCAAAAGCAACATCTTCATCCTGACAATCTGCGATGTCATTGTTATTTGAATCTGTGTCATCTATGCCACAACCACACATCCTTGGCTCTGTCTTATCAGCATCCATCGGACACATTTCACAGGAGTCGATTGTCCCATCACTATCAGCATCGTTCTGACACTCATCAGGTATACCGTTAGTGTCGCAATCCATACTTGTGCCACTCATAATGTCATCATTATCAGATACACTGTTCATGTTACAATCAACTTCACCCGCGTTAGCTTCATATGATCCAATATCACAACCAGCTCCTACTGGACGCGTAGTTCCCCTGGCATCTGTTGCAGGACATGTTGCAGCGTTTGCTGTATCAATAGCCACACTGGCAAATTCCAGTGCGTGCGTGAAAACTGTTCCACCATTATCAGCAAGAACTAGTAATTGCGGGTCAACACCAACAATGTTGCCGCTCATACCGTTTGTTACTCCATGACCACCTGCCTGGTCTTCAACGACACTAAAGCTAGCAGCAATTGCACTTGTGCTAACAACATCATTTCCAGTACCAGAGTTACCGACATTATCAGCAACAACTGTACTATCAAGAACCACAGTAGCTCCGCTATCGACGTTGATACCACCACCGCTTCCTTCGCCACCATCTGAATCACTGTCATCATCATCGTTAGTTTCAGACATATTGTTAGCAACAGTTGTGTAGTTCAACCTAACAGTCCCACCTTCTGTATCGATACCACCACCGTTACGCCCAGCGTTGTTACCACTAATCACTGAGTTAACAGCTGTGATTGTACCATCAGCACCATCGTTGAATATTGCACCCCCATCTTTAGCGCTATTGTTGCTTAACTGAACACGAGTTAATGCAATGCTTGCTAGAGCGTTACCAGAATTCCACAAACCACCACCTTCGTTTACTGCATTGTTAGATGTTACTTTAGTATCAGTTAGAGCAAGAGTACCATCAGCAGTAATGTGTACTCCACCACCATTAATGCCAGCTCGGTTTAAGTCCATAACTGATCTAGTAACCTCGACTACACCATTATTGTTTTCAATAGCACCACCTGCTCTGGCGGCTGTGTTTTCTTTCAACATTGAGCCAGTAATAGTTACAGTTGTTGTAGTCGTGTTTGTCTCACCAATGTTGAGTATGCCGCCACCATTATGTAAACCAGTCAGTGCATCATTGTTAGAAATCATACTATTTGCGATTGTGACGCTTGCACCAGAGTTGTTACGGCCATCATTTAAAATTCCAGCACCACCATCATCAGTACCGCCATCACCTTGAGCAAAGTTTCCGTTAATAGTTGAGTCAGCGATTACAATTTCGCCACCATTATTAAAAATACCACCGCCACCTTGCGCGTCAGCACCAGCATTAGCAGCCTGAGCAACGTTTGCTTGTACCAGAACATTGTTAAGATTCATGACACTCTCAGCATCATTCCAAAGACCACCACCTTCTTGAGAAGCTGTGTTACCTAGGATCTGACCACCGTTGATTGTTACAGTTGCGCTGTTATCACCCACTACATCTGTGATGTGAATTGCTCCACCGTTACCTGGTGAATTACTAGCAGAGTTTCCACTTAAGCTACTATTTGTAAGTGTCAGGGTAACATCACTATTAACAGTACTAACCTCAATCGCACCACCAGCTCTGTTAGTAGTATTACCTAAAAACGTTGAATCACTTATGGTAGATGTTCCACCATTAATCAGCAAGGCACCACCACTTGACGGAGCAGCAGCAGAGCTGTTGCCACTGAAAAAAGAATTAGCAATCGTAAATTCACCGCCGTTACTATACAAGGCTCCTCCACCAGAATCTGCTGCTCCAACCCCGGTGACATTGTTGCCTTCAAATCTGGAGTCACTGATTTTGACATTAGCGCTAGAATCAATCCAGATAGCTCCGCCTTCAACTCCACCAAGGTTATCGCTAAACTGGCTTTGCCTAATAGTAACATCCGCAATTTCATCAGCTGCCTGATTGGTTACATAAATAGCCCCTCCAATCTGATTAGTAGTATTAGCTATCAAAGTTGAGTCATCTATCGTGGTAGTCCCACCATTAACAAGGATGGCACCGCCATAAGAAGGTCTGCCAGAAGAAGGCCGATTACCACTAAAAAATGAATCTGAAATTGCAAAGTTGCCGCCGTTACTATACAGTGCTCCACCCCCAGAATCAGCTGCTCCACCTTCAGATATCCTATTACTTTCAAATCTGGAATCACGTATTGATGCATTAACTCCAGCATCAATCCAAACGGCTCCACCTTCCCGACCGGAAAGGTTTCCACTAAACTGGCTTTGAGAGATAGTTAAAGTCGTGTCGCCATCATTAGCTGAAGTGGTATGAATAGCACCACCGTTACCAGAGGCTCCAAAGGAAAAGCTGTTATTAGTGAACCTAGAATTATCAATCAGTAAATTTATCCCACTTCCTGTAGTGAGTGTCTCGATTGCTCCACCAGCTCGTCTAAAGTTATTACTGATAAAATCGGAGTCTGTAATACTTACCTCCACATTGCCGTTGGCATCGCTGATGAATAATGCACCACCACTACCAGCTGTTCCCTGAGCTGAATTAAATTGAAACGTAGTACCCGAGATCGTAAGAGCTGTTGGCCGGGTATAAATTCCGCCCCCACCATTGTCTGCAGCTGACCCACTGGCGATATTGCTGTTTATAACGCAGTCGACTATGGATAGACTTCCTCCATCGTGATAAAGTCCCCCCCCGCTAATTCCTGCAGAAGAGGATCTCAGGATTACTCGATTTAATGTCAACGGTGTGTCATTGCCGGAATAAATAACTCCGCCAAGCCCGTTAATAGCACTATCTGCTCCAAAGGCGCTAGCAAAAAAAAGGTCGAGATCCTCTAAGACGACGCTTTCACCTGCACCCGCAGTAATATTGAAGATGCGCTGGCCACCAGATATAGCAACCCCAGCACCTGCTGCACTTATAACAAGATCGTCGCTTATTAATATTTCGCCTCCAACGCTTGTACTTATGAAACGGGGAGAGGCCTCTGGAAAAACAGTCGGATCAAAAGTAATGGTATCACCATCAGCCTCTCCCGCAGCAGCATCCCCCACGGCTGCATTGCTATTAGCAGCTAGTATTGCCTCACGCAGGGAAATGCTTCCATCAGCACTTGTACTCGTTGATGTGGTGTCAACAACATAGTCCGTTGCCGCAACAGGTCGTGCCAAACTTAAGGTCATGACTAGCGTTAGAACCGAGCAAAATTGAAATAATGAAAATTTAATTATTTTAACTCTCTTGTCTGGATTCATTTGAAACTTTCCTGCGTATCTAAAGTTTAATAATCTGATTGTTCATCGACCTAGGGAAATGATGAGATACAATTCAGCACTTAGTAACTGCAACTTACAATATTCTAATATTGCCTGTCACTACAAAATTTTAAATTTGTGTAGGTTAACTAGATCTAGAATCAATGAGATTATGCAATCTTTATTTCGCCCTTCCTTTTGATTTATGACAAATTGTTTATATTTTGGTCAGTACAGCTTATGCAAATAGAAGATTATCGCTATCATGGAATTGTAGATATAAGGTATCTTCTTTAGCTAAAGATCGAGACCCCCGCACGCACTTGAGAATCCTTATCGCCTCTAGACTTTATAATGTAATACTTAGCTAAAACCGAAAATTAGGTAATTTTCTGAAGCAGTTAGAGAACTGACTGCTTCATGGTGATAAACTTAGCTATCATCAGCAGCCTGCAGCGCAGCTTGCAATCTGGTAATTCTACGCTGAGTAATCCGCTTAAATCTGGCCAACTCTCTACTAGTTAAGCTGCCATTATTCTGCGAACGTCTGATTCTGCGAGCCACTGCCTTTAATCTGCGTGCTAGTAGTTCTATTTCAGGATTATCCAGACGCTTAACAAGATTAATCAGCTTGTTAGCACCAAAAAGTCTGCGCTTGGGAGTGTTAACAGTTATGCGATTAATTCTTTTTAAGACTTTCTCTGATAAATCAAACGCTGGTTCTTCGTCACGACAGTCTGCAATTTCATTATTGTCATCGTCAGTATCTGCTGTTCCACAACCACAAGCTTTAGGCATTACTTTTGCAGCATCTGTTGGACACATATCATTACAATCTGCTGTGTCGTCTGAATCCGTATCAGTATCTGCTGTTCCGCAGCCACAGATTCCAGGCGCTGTTTTATTAGCATCCATTGGACAGGTTTCCTGGCAGTCAAGTTGCCCATCCATATCTGTATCATCATCAGCTCTGCCACAACCACATACACCTGGGGCTGTTTTGTCATCATCAGTTGGACAAAGATCTAGATCCTCGGAATAGATAATTTTGACAATACCAACATTATCATCTGCTCCTGCTGCAGAGTCAGCAATGGAGCTTACTGTTGCAATGTCAGGGATGTTATCGCTATTAAGATCTCCAGAAAAAAATAACTGATTAATCCCCAGACGGTCGTTAGCAAAATCCCCTCGCACATTATAAAGAACTGCGCCTGTTGCCCCGTTAATTGCTTTTACTATACCTACATTATCATTTGTTCCTGCCGCAGAATCAGCTAAGTCACTCACTGCTACAAGGTCGGGTATATTATCGCCACTAATGTCTCCTGGTAAAAATAGGCCGTCACTTCCTAGACTGTCACTAGCAAAGTCGCCATACACATCATATAAGACTGCACCTGTTGCGCCACTAATTACTTTCACTATACCAAGATTATTATTTGTTTCTGCTGTAGAATCAGCAACCCCGCTTACCGCCACAAGGTCGGGGATACTATCGCCATTTAGATCACCTGGTAAAAATAAACCGTTATTTCCCAAACTTTCAGCAGCAAACTCTCCACGCACATCATATAAAACTGCGCCCGTAGCCCCGTTAATCACTTTTACTACGCCTCTATTATCAAATGCTCCAGTCGCAGTATCAGCAATAGAACTTACCGCTACAAGGTCGGGGACATTATCGCCACTGAGATCGCCTGGTAAAAATAAACCGTCATCTCCCAGACGATCACTACGAAAGTCCCCATGTATATCATAGATAACTGCGCCAGTTGCGCCGTTAATTACTCTTACTATGCCTGTATCAACAACTGCTCCTGTTGCAGAATCAGCAAAGTCACTTACCGCTACAAGGTCGGGGATGTTATCGCCACTTAGATCGCCTGGTAAAAATAAACCGCCAGATCCCAGAAGGTCGCTATCGAAGTCTCCACGCACGTCATAAAGAACTGCACCTGTTGCCCCGTTAATTACTTTTACTATACCAACGTTATCATTTGTACCTGCAGCAGAATCGCCAATGACACTTACCGATACAAGGTCGGGGATATTATCGCCACTTAGATCGCCTGGTAAAAATAAACCGTCGTTTCCCAGACGATCACTACGAAAGTCCCCATGTACATCATATATAACTGCGCCAGTTGCGCCGTTAATTGCTTTTACTATGCCTGTATCAACAACTGCTCCTGTTGCAGAATTAGCAATGGTACTTACCGCTACAAGGTCGGGGATATTATCGCCACTTAGATCGCCTGGTAAAAATAATCCGTCAGCTGCGAATTCGCCACTACCTAGACTGTCATTTGCAAAGTCCCCATACACATCATGTAAGATTGCACCCGTTGCGCCGTTGATTATTCTTACTATACCTGCATCAGAAATTGCTCTAGTTGCAAAATCAGCATTGGCACTTACTGCTACTAGGTCGGGGATATTATCGCCATCTAAATCGCCTGGTAAAAATAAACCGTTATTTCCCAGACCATCATTATCAAAGTCGCCATACACATCATATAAGACTTCACCAGTTGCGCCGTTGATTGCTTTTACTATGCCAACATTATCACCTGCTCCTGCTACAGAATCAGCATCAGCACTTACTGCTACAAGATCGGGTATATTATCGCCATCTAGATCTCCTGGTAAAAATAAACCGTCATTTCCCAGACCGTCACTGGCAAAGTCGCCATACACATCATATAAGACTGCACCTGTGGCGCCATCAATTACTTTTACGATACCACTATTAAAACCTACTCCTGGTGCAGAATCAGCCAAGCCACTTACTGCTACCAGGTCGGGGATATTATCAGCATTTAGATCTCCCGGTAAAAATAAGCCTCCACTTCCCAAAAAATCACCAGCAAATTCTCCCTTCACATCATAAAGAACTGCGCCTGTTGCGCCGTTAATTGCCTTTATTATACCTAAATTATTACTTGCTCCTGCTGAAGAATTAGCGAGACTACTTAACGTTACAAGATCGGGAATATTGTCGCCATTTAAATCTCCTGGTGAAAACAAACCATCATTTCCGAGACTGTCATTAGCAAAGTCCCCGCGAACATTAACAACCTGTGGTTGAGCAAATGCTGATAGAACCAAGAACAAGTGAAGAAGTGAATAGATGAGTACTTTCATAAGGCTTAGATTGCAGATTTATAAAGCGATGTTTGTAGAGTTTAGCATAGCATTAAAACTTGTCTCAAGAGTGTTTTTACTATTCGTAAAGATAGCCGCTGTTGTTAGAGTAACATAGGATCAACATTTAATTATTGACCAATAGTGCAACATACAAATTCAAAAAAAATCGATAGTGATTGGTTAAAAATTTTTTGAGCAGTCAGATCAGATCGCTGACTGCTTTAAAGTAATAGCTCTAGCTATCATCAGCTGCCTGCAACGCAGCCTGCAGTCGGTTAATTCTGCGCTGAGCGATTTGCTTTAAGCGAGCCAATTCTCTGCTAGTTAAACTACCATTGTTCTGTGAACGTCGGATTCTGCGAGACACTGCTTTTAATCTGCGCGCTAGTAATTTAATTTCAGGATTATCTAAACGCTTAACCAGGTTGAGCAACTTATTAGCACCAAAGAGTCTACGCTTAGGAGTATTAACTGTTAAGCGATTAATTCTCTTCAGAACTTTCTCTGATAATTCAAATGCAGGTTCTTCATCACGGCAGTCTGCGATTTGATTGCTATCTTCATCGGTATCTGCAGTGCCACAACCACACGCTCCTGGCATTACTTTCGCAGCATCATTGGGACACATATCATTACAGTCTGCTGTACTGTCAGAGTCAGAGTCAGTATCAGCAGTTCCGCAGCCACAAATTCCTGGCTCTGTTTTATCAGCATCCATTGGGCAGGTTTCCTGACAGTTTAATTGACCGTCCATGTCGGTGTCATCATCAGCAATGCCACAACCACACACTCCGGGTTCTGTTTTATTCGGATCTTCAAGACAAGCATCTGCAAGCGGAGCTGCAACTTCAGCAGAATCTACAGCTGCGCCTGTTTTTAGGTTGACTGTACTAACCACCAGCATGTCAGTAGCTATTGGGCTGACCAGCTCAGAAATACCGGAGATTTCATAACTTAAATCCACTGCTACCGCCAGTTCACTGGCATTGTTTAAGCTGATTATTAACTGATTATTATCCACTGCCAGAAGTTCTCCTGCAGTAGCACCAACTAGCATCGCATTTACAAGATCATATTTTCCTTCTGGGAAAGTAAGCGTAACTCGCGAGTTAGCAGCAAGTTTATTTTTTGTATTTAGAGCAACTACCAGGTTCTGGCTACCGTTAAAATCAGCTGCAACACTATTAAGTGTTGAAGACTCACACATTCCAATCAGCGTAAAAGCATTTGTGTCACCTTCATCACAGTTCTGCCAAGCATCAGCAAAATCCCAACTGGCCATTGGTTCATTTGTAGAGTCTCGGAAGTAATCAGGTTGTTCAGTCGGAGAGTCTACATCTTGGCAAGTGTTAATGGTCGCCCCGTTATCAACCCCAACACACTGGGTTGAACCAGAAGCTGAACTTGAGAAATATGCGTTGTCGATGATTGTTCCGTTTTCTGCCTGAGCAACTATATTTTCTCTAGGAGCAGTAAGACCAATGTTAAAGCTGTTTAAGACTGATATTGCGCTGCGAAAAGATAGCCCAGCTATACCTGCAGCCGTTGCATTACTGGATGTCACTGTTCCGTAGTTAGCTGAATTGGCAATACTCGCTCCGTCCTGTAAAAGACCGACGACGCCAGCGATACCGTTTGGTCCAGAGACAGAACCTGCAAATGAAACATCCGAAACTAGAGTCGCGCTATTGGAGACCAAGCCGGCAATTCCTCCGGCGGAAAATGTTGAGCCCGACACTGCTCCGCTTACACTCACTTGCAACGCCTCGGAACTAGAGGTCATACTCCCCATTAATCCACCTACAACTTCTACCCCGTTCACTACGGTATTGTTAATCTCGATATTTACAACTTGAGATGATGTGACTAAGGTCCCTGCCAGCGTCCCAGTAAGATTACGACCAGTCACAGTTGAATCTTTAAGCTTCAGATTTATTACACTGCCAGATGAAATGGTTGAAAAAAGCCCAACAGAGTTCTCGGACGGTCGATTAATTGTCAGATCACTTATTACAAAATTCTGGCCGTTGTAGCTGCCTCTGAAAGTACCTCCAATGGGATTAAAATTAGCAATACCTGAACAGTCAATATCTGCTGTCTGCAAAAATCTTGCTTCTAAAAATGCTGCATTATCAATTGCTTGCAACTGAGTGCAGTCAGCAATCAGGTAAGGGTCATCTGCTGTGCCATCACCGCCAGCAAATTGAGCAAAAGCAAAGTTAATGTTTAGAAGAACAATCAAAGTTAGTGAAAGTATTCTTTGCATAGTGAAGTTTAGTTAAAAAATAATCGCGCAGAGCTACCACTGTGCCAATTGCTAATTCTCTTCTTCGGATTTAGATGCAAAGATTGTTTTCAGAGTTTCAGCTTTTTACAGGCAAATAGTCCAGTGCTGCAGGTATTCCAGATTATATTAAGCTCTCAAGCATCCCTACCATTTAGCAACAAAACTCAATTAGTTTCGTAACTAGTTGTGCTACAGCGAGACTACGAAAAGCGATATTTAACGGTGGAGTATATTGCATCACCACCAGCGTAGAGGATGGTCTGATGCTGCCGGCTAATCCGCTGGTAAAACTACTAATCTACGCCTCCCTGTTCCGCGCACATCTGATCTTTCCCGGACTAAGCTTTAGCCACTTTCTGTTTAACAGCACCGACGTCCATTTCTTTCTACGCGGTTTCAATCCTGAGGACATCCCCGGGTTTATGAAACGCTTTAAAACCGAGAGTAGTCACTACCTAAATCGAGTTCTGGGACGCGGTAAGCGCACAATCTGGTGTGACAGCTATGACCGTTCCAGAATGATCGACCCTGAACGGGCGATGAAGAAAATTGTCTATATATATACCAACCCTGTTAAAGATGGACTAATTAATAGCATTAAAAACTACCCGGGCATCAGCAGCTGGGCAAACTTCTGCTCACCTAAGTCTCATCTGAAGGCTTATAAGCTGAGTCGTGCAGAAGTACTCCCCTGCTCTCAGATAGATAGGAAATACGATGACTTCAAAAAATTAGCCAGACAGATAATAAAACTCTTGGGTGGCAAAATTCAAAGTCTCCCAATCCTTGATACAAATGATTGGTATAAAGGCATCTGGATTCGCGAGGATGGTTCTGAGTATCAACTAAACTATACGCAGGAAGAAATTGACCATGCCAATGCTGAGCTGAAAGCTGCCGTAGCCGCCAAAGAAAAAGAAATTCAAGATGAAAAGAAGAGCTTCATGGGAAGAGTAAAACTTGAAAACCAAGGGATTGATGTGGACTACCACAGCCCCAATCGAAAGCGAGGCAGAAAGCTATGGTGCGAGAGCGGTAGCAGGAAGATCAGAGTAGCATATATTAGCTTTCTAAAACGATTGGCGGTAGAAGCGCGCTAGGTTTATCTACAGTGGAAACAGGGAGACCACTTGCAGAAGATGCCAATTGGAATGTTCGCACCAGCGATGCCACAGAGAGCAAATCTGATTGCAAGCCTGTAATCAGCCGTACCCCGAAAAACGCCGGGTAGGCGATGCACGTTGCCTCTGCCCGTGATCCTAAATTTAGGTTAGAGCTTCTCACCATTCACAGACCCAAGGGCTGTGGCGTTGGGAGTTGAAGGCTAGATACTTATCTGAAAAAAGTAGGGGCGCACTAGCGAAGTGAACTTGGTGAACATTTGTGACGTTTGGTTCGAGCTGTCCAACGCGAGAAAAAGTAGCGATGCTCGAGTTGTTTTATACTTATCTGGAAAAAGTAGGGCCGCTCAAGCGAAGTGAATGAAAGGTAAACAGGCTGTTTTAGATACAGACCTCTCAGACCTTACTTGTAGAAGCCAAAAGGCCTTGCTGAACTATTCTTCTCAGCTTCGACCTTATCCCGTTCAGTTTTGTAGACTTCAATTTCAGAAGCCAACTCCTCGGTGGTGACTTTAATCTCTCTTCCGGCTTGAAAGGATTGGTATACTACTCTTTCCTGAGTCCGCCTGACAACTTCCTGAATATCGGAACCAACTAGTCCTTCACTAATATCCGAGAGAGCAGTCGTATCAATCGTAGAGAAAACTTCAACGTTTGTGCCATCGTTTTGCTTATCAACTTGAATCTGCCAAATTTCAGCCCTTGCTAAGGCATCAGGAACATCAACTAAAATGTGCCGGTCAAAGCGGCCTGCCCGCATAATCGCCGGATCTAGTTCTTCTTTCCGGTTGGTCGCAGCCAGCAGAATTATGTCAGAGCGACTACCCATTCCGTCCATTTGCTGAAGCAGCTCAGTCATCACCCTTCTACTTGGCTCTGATGCAGTGTCTCTGTGACCACCAATCGCATCGATCTCATCAACAAAAAGAACACAAGGCCCCTTCACATGTTCGAATATATTTCTTAGCTTTTGTTCCGACTCGCCATAATATTTACTCAGAATATCTGAGGATTTTACGTGATAGAAACGCCTACCGATCTCTCCGGCAAAGATTTTTGCAGAAAGAGTCTTCCCGGTCCCTGGAGGACCAAATAGCAAAATTCCCTTCGGTAAGTTTACTCCTCTCTCGTTGAAGTACTTTTGATTTGCATACTGAGCGGTTAATCTCTGAATTTGTTCTTTTAGTTCGGGATTTCCACCCATGCTTTTTAATGTCAGTTTAATATCAGTAACTTCAAGTGCATCCACGGATTCAATCGCTGCCAGAGCTTCGGAACTGTTAGTCCTTAAATCAGAAAGAGAGCTAATATCATGGCCGGCGCTAATCGGAATAGCTGGATTTTGCACAGAAAGCTTAAAATCCTGCGCCTCATCGAATGCCTGCAAAATCACCTCTGCTACAATGGCTATTCCACGCTTAGATTCGATTAGATTTTCCTCGACCTCTCGCGGATCACGACCTCGGGTATTACCCAATCGAATTTCCATGCCAAAATATCCAGCATCAAAATCAAGCGTCAAATTCTCTGCAAGAAACTGACGAGAAACCTTCTCGGTAACAAATTCCTTAAACGCTTGCAAAGAATGATAGGTGAAAGTGGTTTCCGAGCTCGTAGCTGCGGAAAGAAGAGGCTTAAGATCAAATCTAATGCTACTACAGCTATCATTGCTACCTCCGGCAATGGACAGCTTATTTAAACGCCCCTCCACAATGACCGGCAGGAACTTTGGCTGAACTTCAAGAGCACTATATCGGCCTTCTCCTTTAGTTCTGACTAGTTCAGCAGACCAAAGCTTAGCATCAACTTTCACCGTTACCTGAGGTTTCTCAGGGTCAAGCCTAAAGTCGCTCCGCCAAGCTAAAGGCTTCGGATCCCGACCCGGCTTCTTGCCTTCACCAGCTACTGGTCTGCCCCCGCCCCCTCCAAAACTCAAATCAGAAATACTGGCTACGACAGGACGAAGACTTTCCTTAGGGCTGGCTAATGGTTGGCTGGAGGGTGAAACACCCCTTCTCTTCTCTTGCTGATCTTCCATTAGGTAAAAGTCTAAAGTTCATATCTACTCGGGAGCTGGGTTTAATATGATCCAAGGTTAAATTCTACTGCAGGCATCGTTACGGCAGTTAAGCCTCTCAAAAATCCCTACCGCTTAGGAATAAACCTGTTCTAGTTTCAAATACCCAGAGCTCCCCTACTAGTTAGCAACAAACTAAAAATAGTTTCGTTACTGGTACTGTAATGGCCAGACTACGAAAAGCAATATTTAACGGAGGAGTATACTGCATTACTACCAGCGTCGAAGATGGTCTAATGCTACCAGCGAATCCACTGGTAAAGCTCCTAATCTACGCCTCTCTATTCCGCGCCCATCTGATTTTTCCCGAATTGAGCTACAGTCACTTTCTGTTTAATGGCACTCATGTCCATTTTTTTCTAAGCCGCTTTAACCCTGAGGACATCCCCGGGTTTATGGAACGCTGTAAAACCGAGAGCAGTCACTATTCAAATCGAGTTCTGGGACGCGGCAAGCGTACAATCTGGTGTGACAGCTATGACTGCTCCAGAATGATCGACCCTGAACGGGCAATGAAGAAAATCGTCTACATCTACACCAATCCAGTCAAAGACGGACTCATTAACAGCATCAAAAACTACCCGGGCATCAGTAGCTGGGCAAACTTCTGCTCACCCAAGTCACATCTGAAGGCTTATAAGCTGAGTCGTGCAGAAGTACTCCCCTGCTCTCAGATGGATAAGAAATACGATGACTTCAAAAAATCAGCCAGACAGATAATAAAACTCTCAGGCAGAAAAATTCAAAGTCTCCCAATCCTTGATACAAATGATTGGTATAAGGGAGTCTGGATTCGTGAGGACGGTTCCGAGTATCAATTAAATTATACGCAGGATGAAATTGATCAAGCCAATGCTGAACTAAAAGCTGCCGTAGCCGCTAAAGAAAAAGAAATCCAGAAAGAGAAGAAGAGCTTCATGGGAAGAGTGAAACTTGAGAACCAAGCGATTGATGTGGACTACCACAGCCCCAATCGTAAAAGAGGCAGAAAGCTCTGGTGCGAGAGTGGGAACAGAAAGATCAGAGTAGCATATATTAGCTTTCTAAAACGATTGGCGGAAGAAGCGCGCGAGGTTTACCTACAGTGGAAACAGGGAGACCACTCGCAGAAGATGCCAATTGGAATGTTCGCACCAGCGATGCCACGGAGAGCAAATCTGATTGCAAGCCTGTAATCAGATCTACCCCGGAAAAACGTCTGGTAGGCGATGCACGTTGCCCCTGCCCGAGATCTGATACTTTTGGCAAGAGTTTTCTGCCATTCACGACTTTAGAGGCTGTGGCACCGTAATTTGAAGGTGAGATACTAATTTTTAAAAATTAGGGACGCTCAAGCGAAGTGAAAAGAGAAGCTTCATGGGCATGGTTAAACTTGAGAACCAGGCAATCGATGTGGACTACCACAGCCCCAACCGCAAAAGAGGCAGAAAGCTCTGGTGCGAGAGCGGTAACAGGAAGATCCGAGTTGCATATATTAGTTTTCTAAAACGAATAGCTAAAGAAGCGCGCGCGGTCTACTTGCAATGGAAGAAGGGAGACCACTCGCAAGAGATGCCAATCGGAATGTTTGCGCCGGCGATGCCAAGGAGAGCAAATCTGATTGCAAGCCTGTAATCACCTAAATCCCGAAAAACGTCTGATGGGCGATGCACGTTGCCCCTGCCCGTGGTCTGGTAATTTAGGTTAAGGATTCTGGCAATTCATAGACCCTTAGGCTGTGGCAGCGGTATTCGAAGGTCGGATACTTATCTGGAAAAAGTAGGGGCGGTCAAGCGAAGTGAAAAGCTGTGGTGTGCTGAATATTCTCAAGCTATTTCAAAGCTAGTGGATAATTGCTATACTTGAGCGATGAATAATCTTAAACCCATTCCCGAGGACGCGATTCAGAATGTAAAAAAAGTAATCGGTGCTCTTACTCGTCCTAATGAAATCTTTCCGATAACCGAAGCTCAGGTTAGGTGTGACCGCGCGGGCATCACGGGCGACACTTTTCAGAGTGTAATTAATCATCTGATTCTTACCAAAGAGCTTGAGGTCAGGCCGATGAAGTCCCACCTATTGAGAAAATTTTAGTTTTAGCTCCTAGATCAAATAAGTTAGAAAGAATTCAGTTTCCAGGAAAAAGGTTGGTGCTCAAGTGAAGTGAAAACCTCTTAGAGAACATCCACCGTGTCGATTATCTTTATAAGTTTAATCAAGTTATTTCTTAGTCCTCCTTGCACTCTAGCTATAACGTCCTCTCTCGCGAAAATTGCAGTCTCCATAGAGGTTTTGAGATTTAATTCTCTAAAATATTCGAGATTCTTCGTTGAAACACTACCGGTGGTCCATAAGTACCCTTTCCAGCTCTTAATTCCGCTGTAAGAGGTATTGTAATCCTTGCGCGCGGCTGAAAACGACTCAGTAAAAAATTTCTTAATTTCATCCTCATCAAGTGGTTTGTCCCTACGGTAAGCTTTACATTCCACGACTACCAAATCTGATTCGTTTCGAACACCACTGACATCTATCTCTCTCTTCTTAGTTACTTCTAATTTGACCACCTTATTTTGCTTTACTGAATATCCCTCCTTCTGGAAGTAGTAGCCAACCAACAACTCAAAGCTATCCGATATTAACTTTGTGATGATGGGATTATCCCTTAGAAGACCTAACTTACAAAGAAAACTTTCGTACTGGGTATTAAATAGCTGACCCGAACTAGTTGAACTGGCCAGGGTACATAACCTAGTAAGCTCTCGTATCTGTTCCGCTAATCTCTTCCCGAACAAATCGCTAAAAATAATTACTATTAAACCATACCCCCTAGCTCTGGTAAGAGCATCTTTCTCGAATGTGTCTGCTATAATTACACCTTGAATAGGTTGTGTTAGTCTCCCTCTGTTGGAGGACTTACCGACCCTATCGATAAAAGCTTCTACTTCGAATAGAGAGACCTTGTAAGAGTAGGAATCAATTACGACCAACGTTGGAGTCAGCTTCTTACCGCTTGCGCCGTACTTAAGCCCGCTAGTATGAGAGAAGGTCTTATTAGTATAAATTTGACCGTTACACTCGGTATATGCTTTCTTTTCATCAACCAAGCCCCCGTTCCAAGAAACTAAATTCATTTTCTGCAGATATGACTCAGCATACTCACTAAAAGCTTTATTTTCTTGCACAACTGCGAGCCTGTCATTCGCCGCCTGTTCAAGTTTGTCTCCTTTAATTCTGTGATTTAGATAAAAAAATTCGCTTCCGTTAAAGTCTATGACCCTAACTCCTACTTCAATCAGTGCCTCTTTCTCTCGATAGAAATTTCTTTTGACCGAACCCCTCTTAGCCACGCTGAGCAGTTTCATCACCTCTGAATAATGTAAGATGTCATTAGCCTGTAGGCCTAACAAAACCCTGGCTATCCCGCTTCGGATCCCAATTAAAAACCTGACAAGTTCTTCTAAAAGGCTATTATCAAGGCTTATCGCCCCTTTGAAGTATAGCCTTCGGCCAGATTCCAATTTTAGACACTTAGTCTTTAATAGCGTTCTGTCTCGCTGAAGGACCTTTCGAGCTGCTGTCCGACTCATGCCCGAAGACTGCAGCTTATCAATTAGCGCAGAGGAATCTAAAAATTGCGCGCCGTTAAATAGGTCCAATAGCTTGATTGTCTTCATCTGGTCACACCGCTCTTAGTATACTTACCAAGCAACACTTATATCTGATCTTCCGCCGCTTGCCCACAAGAAGATTAACAATGTTACCGGATGCTTGTAGCAAATTGTAATAAAAGTTGATTGTCACGGCAGACTCCTTTGAGAATGAAGAGCCTATAACTAAATCAGCTGCCCAGACCGTAATATTGCCTAGCTAAGAGTGGCTCCTCAACCGCTTTACGACCCGATGTTCGTATTCCAGCTGTAAAGTTTACCTAGACGTACTAAGGAAAAAGACTTTAATTAAATCTATCCAGCATCTCCTAATCGCTCAATTTATCTTGTAATGTGGACTCAGGCCGCTCTTAGTTCAACTCTTAGTAAAGACGCATTCCCGGTAGGCTCTCTACTTGAGAGCTAACCCTATTGTCATTTTTTTTCAGCGCAGACTATTCTATCGGCACCGCAAAGGGGCCTTAACTTCTCCGCTGACATTTGGTTTCAACTTCTGCTAGACTCCCTAAAAGTACAAAACTGTTTTCAGTACAGGTACCCTCCGAATGAAGAATGTTTCAAAGAATCAGGCTAGAAAAGCAGGCAAACTTCTAGTCAGGGACCTTCTTGGAAATTACACCGAAACTCCCAACTGGCAAGACGCCTACACTACTCTCTCAGACTGGAGGGCGATGCATGTCCGTCCTATGCAAATCATACTGATGAGATTGCGGCGAAAGGCCCCAATGATTGACCAAAATGTTGTGATCGTGCAAAGGTTGAAAAGAGTTAATTCGATTCTCTATAAGCTATATAGAGAGCCGAAGATGTGCCTAGATAGGATGGAAGATATCGGCGGGTGTAGGGCAATTTTAGATAGCAACGAGAATGTGAGGTTGCTTAAAGACCAGCTAGTAGAAAGCGACCGAGCTAACGAAATCACTAGATTGCGAGACTACATAGAAACGCCCAAAACATCTGGCTACAGGGGAATACACATAGTATACAAGCACAATAAAGGAAGCAAAGCGACTAAGGGGCTGACAGTTGAAGTGCAGCTAAGAACTAAGATCCAGCACTCTTGGGCGACAGCTGTTGAGGTCGTGGGAACTTTTACTAGTCAGTCTTTAAAAGCTGATAGAGGTAACAAGGACTGGCTAGATTTTTTTAAGTACGCAAGTGCCGAGTTTGCAAAGCTTGAGAATTACCAACCAGTAGACACGACAACAACTATCGATTCAAAGTCGAAACTAATCTTTTTAACGGAGAAATTAAATGTTGAAACTAGGCTTAGGCAGTTCGTAACTACTACTAGAGCTCTAGATGACGAAGCAGGCAAATCTCAGTATTTCTTGCTCGATTTGAACGTTAAAAAGAATACTACAGTTGTTGAGATTTTCTCTTCAGACCAGAGGTCTGAAGCAACCCATAGATATGCGCACCTAGAGCGTGGTTCGAGGGCGAGAGGCGAAGAGGATGATAGAGATATCGTATTGGTAAATGCGGACAGCATAGCCGGATTAAGACGAGCGTATCCTAACTACTTTGCCGATACCGTCGAATTTACCAAATACCTGATTGAGATAACAGGTAATAACAACTAAGTTAATCAAATTATGTAGCGGCGCGAACTCTCTAGTTTCATACAAGGCCAACTGCCTAATTAAACTAAAAATTATTTGAGAAGTTTAAAGAATAGAAAGCTACCTAACCTCGCGCCGATAACCAGCGAACAAGCCTTCTATCTAAAATTAATTAAGAAAATGGAGGTGGGGAGAATCGAACTCCCGTCCGAAAGACCGCCGCGCAATATTTCTACATGTTTAGTCTTTACTTAAGTTTCGCTGCGGGAGTTCGTAAAAACAAAAATCCAACAGCTAGATCAGAATTATTTCGGTAAAGAGACCTGAACACGCTCAATACCTAGTCTGCTGAGTGGCTCATGATCAGTCACAGACAAACCAACCAGAGCAGCTTAGCTGTTTATGCAGCCAAAGCGTAAGTGTTATCGACTATGTCGTCGTTAGCATTTATAGTTTTGTAGTTTTTTTAGCAGGCCAACTACATCCTGCACATGCTTAATTGCGTTTAGAGAATTCCGTCGAAACCGGAACACCCCCATACGCTTTAACTATAACCACTTTCTTTTAATTATTAAAGGTTTTTGGTTCAGATCAGTTTGAGGCTCTGATAGTCGAACCCCAAAGTGTTGCAGACCTTCTGCCACTCTGACTGCGGCAGGATGGCTGAATGGTCATTTCTGAGCGGATGAGCGGTGAACGCGGGTGCATCAGCCACTTCTGAGTCAATAACGACTGTGGTCTCATGCTCGGTGTCGTTTATGAGCGCGAGTATCGAGACTGATCCCGGAGTAACTCCCAATACCTCAAGCAGCCGCTCGGGGCTGGCAAAGCTAAAGCGTTTTAGACCGAGCTGTTGGGCGAGAGCTTTGAGATCAATCTTCTTTTCCAGCGGGATTATAACAAGATACAGCTTTTTAGTCTTTGAATCCTTGAGGAAGAGGTTTTTTGTGGCACGGTAGTCGAGATTGGTTTTGAGATAGTCAGTCAGGTCGAGTGCTTCTGCCGCGGTGGAGACTTCAGGGTGTTGGTATACCTCGTAGCTTATCTGGTGCTCAGCCAGAAAACTTAGCAGTTCGGGGTCTATTTTACTGTTTGGCTGTTTGGTCATTCTGCTTGAGCTTGTCGATACACTTGGCGAATCCGTAGCCGAGCTGATCTGCAAAGGCGTGGTTAACCTCGAGTATTACATAGTCAAAACTCTTGAGGTAGTTTTGGTAGGTCTTGGCGTTGCACTTAAAATTACGTTTGAAATCTCCGGACTGCAGGTGTTTGGTTTTGTTGTAGAACAAAAACTGCAGGTTTTTAAATACCTTTTGCTTGATTAAGCTGTGGCGGATATTCCAGATAAAACTTGTGCCGATGAAGAGTGCTGTTTTTGGGGATGCTGGCTCTTGCGGAGTGTATGTAGTTTTGGTTCTTGGGACCGGGCGGGTAAAGTCGTTGATGCTCCAGAGATTTGCTAGCTGCGCTAAGTCCAGATCCTGGTCGATCGGGCGGGACTTGGTATTTTTGACAGTGCAGTGAATCTGGCCAAGATTTAGTTTGGTTACTAGCTTCTGCACTGCCAGACAGGTGCCGTATTCGCTTAGATGGGTGCCTCCCGGCGGGAATATTGGTAGTGCTTGCCGGGGCCTGTTTGCTGAGAATTCAGCTTGAAGGTCGAGCACTTTAAGCTGGGTATTTGCCAACTGACTAATCAGCGTTTGGTAATTACTCTGAGGCTGTGAGTCTTGTGGGCTAATTCTAAAGTTGTTGGGTAATAGCTCGGGGTTAAGACTTATCTTGTTGGGATTGATAAGTACAAGTACCTCCCCTCCCTGCGCGGTCATCTCTGCATTAAATTTGCTAAGGGCCGAGACTTTTCTTTGTGTTCTGGCGGGCTTATTGACTCTTTGTTGGTTGACCGATTCGCTGTAAGCAATCTCGAACAGATTTGGCGCCTCAGAATTAGCCAACGCGCCTTTTGAGCCCCCGGCACTATCTCCAAGCTGACGGAAAACAGAATAGTTTAGTTGGTTGGCTGTTCTGACAAGGTAAGGGTATAGAGGGTTTTTGGCTTTAAGGACCCTTTCCACTTTAGGCACTAGTCTCTGACTGAAGATGTCAGATATCTTAATATTACTACCCTGCTTTCTGCTCTGGACTCCGGTGAGGTTCAGGCTTGGTAGGACATCAAAGAATGCACAGGCTGCCGGAAACATTATCAGGACGCCGAAGATGATTAGAAAGACTCGTTTAAGCATTTAAAACTTGAAGTAGAGAAATGGCGAATGACCGATGCTGGCCAGCGTTAGCACAGACATTACAAAGCAGAGCAGTGCCAAAATACCCAATACTGCTGTGCTGGATGCGGTCTGCTGCTTAAGGTTGGCAGATATACGTTGCCGCAGTTGCCAGGGAGTGAAGCTGAGAATTACCGCCAGGATTAATGTGGCTGTTGTGCGATTAGACCAGAAGTCAGCCCAGAAGAAAGTGGCAGCGGTAGATGTGTTCAGCGAGAAAAGTGCGCTGTAGTAATTAAGGGCTTGGGTTAGGCCTGCGGACCGAAAAAGCACCCACGAGCCCATGATCAGGGTGAATGTGGTGAATATCTTTAGGGCGGCAAAGCGGTGAGCAGGGAGGATCGAGAGTTTGCTGATACTGATAAAAAAGCCATGCCAGACTCCCCAGAGCAGAAATGTCCAGTTGGCTCCGTGCCAAATACCTGAGGCGATAAATACCAGCCAGAGGTTTATTGTGGTTCTGACCACCCCTGCCCTGTTGCCGCCGAGCGGGATGTAGAGATATTCCTTCATCCAGCTGCCGAGTGTGATGTGCCAGCGCTGCCAGAACTGGGCAAAGTTACGCGCCAGATATGGCCGGTTAAAATTCTCTGGCAAGCGAAAGCCAAACATCATGCCGATCCCAATTGCCATGCCGGAGTAACCGGCAAAATCAAAGTAGATCTGAAAGGTGTAGGCAATAATACCAGCGAGGGCGACAGTGCTGTCTAGAGTTTTTGCCGGCTGGCTAAAGGCGTAATTCGCACTGATTGCTAGAATATCTGCGATGCAGACTTTTTTAAACAGTCCGAAGCTAAAGCGCGTGACTCCGGCAAAAAATAAGTCTGTGCTGTGGCTGCGCTGCCTGATTTGGGCTGCCAGATATTGGTACTTAACAATTGGCCCTGCAATTAGCTGGGGGAACAGAGAGACAAAGAGCAGATAATCAACAAAGTTAGCGGCTGGTTCTGTTTTTGTCTGGTAGACATCAACCAAATAACTAATTTTCTGGAAGGTAAAAAAAGATATTCCGATTGGCAGCAGTATGCCTGCGAAGAATCCCTGATAAGGTGCAGTCGAGGGCAGAAGTAGTTCAGAGAGCTCTACTAGTAAAAAGCTTAGGTATTTGTAGTAGAAAAGAATCAGCAGATTAAGACCAATTCCTACACGCAGAAGATTCTTAGAGCTGCGTTTGTTAGAGGGAGAGAACTGTCTGGCGATCAGATAATCCGCCAGAGCTGAAATTAAGAGGATAGCAAATACATAGCCAGCTCCGAGGGCGTAGAAAATTAAGCTAATCAGGCAGAGCACGCTGTTTTTACAGCGCGCCGGGGTCAGGTAATATAGGACAAGACTAGGTGGTAAGAATGCAAATAGAAACGCAAACGAGCTAAAGACCATAGCTGTTTATCTGTTCTGGTTTTTAACCGCTCTTTGCAATTTAGTTTTCTGCTCTCTGTCCTGCACGGTGCGGCGCTTATCTACGGTATTTTTGCCGCGGCCGATGGCAATTTGAAGTTTGGCGCGGCCATTTTTCATATACATCTTAACCGGCACTAGGGTCAGGCCTTTCTGGTCTACCTTAGTCTGCAGGCGGATGATCTCTTTTTTATGCATCAGCAACTTGCGGTTGCGGGTCGGATTGTAATCGGTGCCGGAATAAAATTTGTACTCGGTAAAGTAGGCACCGATTAGGAAAATCTCTCCGGCAACAGCTCTGACGTACGCCTCATTCAGGGTGATTTGCCCAACGCGAACGGATTTGATCTCTGGCCCGGTCAGTACCATACCGGTTTCAAAGAACTCGAGAAGCTCGTAGTTAAACTTTGCTTTCTTGTTGTATACTAGTGTTGGATTCTCAGGCGCTGGTTTATTCATTTAATTGGTGACTGGTTTAATATTGGTTTCTGTACTGACAGGACTAGCTGCACTTTGGGCCGGGCCTGCAACTTCATCCCGGACACTTTTGATCAGATTATGCTCATTGACGAAAACTATCTTTGGCTTATGGGTCTTAACCTCATCAGGGGTTAAATAGCCGTAGGCTGCGATGATTACAAGGTCCCCGCTACCGATTAGGTGCGCTGCCGCGCCGTTCATACAGATTGTATGATTATCCGCTAAGTCTCTGTTTTCTATAGCGTAGGTCTCAAGACGGTTACCGTTAGTTACATTCCAGACAGCTACCTGCTGAAACTCCTGAATGCCTGCGGCAAGTAGGAGGTTTCCGGGCAGCGTGATACTCCCCTCATAGGCAAGGTCGGCCTTAGTAATAGTTGCCCTGTGAATCTTAGACTGTAAAACTTTGAGGAACATAGCGCGCAGAATACCACTAGTTTTGCTCTGATGCTAACCGCAGCCGGAGCCACCGGTAGTACAAAGAATGCGTTTAAGTATTTTCATTGTTTGCCGACAGAACAGACATGGCTGACTTAAGTAGATCGCTGATCCAAAGGCTTAGGCTAATTACCACCCTATCGTTGGTGGCAGGTATTGCCCTCGCCGAGCCACGGATTAGACCAGCGGAGTCTAGTCTAACCGATAATGTAGTAGTCTACACAGCTGAGGTAATTAGGAATGCGAAAACTGAGATGGTCGAGGTTATGCCCAATCCAAAGCAGATAGCCGAGATCACCGATGATGAAGCAATTGTCTTTATCGAGGTGTTAAATCAACCAAAGGTTGTCCCTGAACCAGGGCACGGCTTTGAGTGTCCGGCTTGCGGGATGGGGTAGTCTTCTGCGAGAGTGGGAGCGGAAGCACTGTGTCGGCGATTAGCTTTTAAAACTACCAACGGGAGTTTAACAAAGCAGCTTTAAATTTTAAGTTGAGGTGTAAGATTATAAAATGGCTAAGATAAGTAATTCTTTGATTGATCGACTGCGTCTGGCATCCGGGTTAAGTATCGCTACAGCATGCTCTCTGGTTGTCGGTTCAGCGTATTGTGAGAGTGGTTACAATCCTGAGGCAGTCATAGTTGAGCAGTTATCGGATAAAGAATCCGGGGTCAAGCTTGAAATTGGTGACTCTGATAAAATCAGCGATCAGCAGGCCATTGATTATTTGAACAGCATAAAGCCTGAACCTACCCAAGACGATGATGTTCATGATATTTTAGAGAATGGCAGAAGACTTTTTGATAGTTGCTATGCCTGTGGACGAGGCTAGTTTCTAAGTGAAAACCGGAGTCTCATTTTTCGCTGATACAGATTTTCTGCAAACTGTGATCAAATTGTTGGAGGAGGGTCAGATAGATTTTCTTGAGTGGTCTTTTGACACTGCCTGGGGTAGCGCCCAAATCCCGGGCTGGGCAAGAGATCTACTGAAAGAATTCTCTACTCAGGGCGCACTTCTGGGACACGGTGTTAGTTATTCTTTTTTGTCTGGAGATGACAGGACTAAATATCATCAGGATTGGCTGCGCCGGCTGGAACTTGAAGTTTCTGAGTTAAAATACCAGCACGTTACCGAGCACTTTGGGTTCTCCAGCGGTGGTGACTTTCATCACAATACTCCCCTTCCTGTTCCGTTGACCGCACAAAATCTGAGATTCGCAGTAGAGAATATAAACCGATTACAGGATGCGGCAGGTGTAGCTGTCGGTATTGAGAACCTGGCTTTTTGCTTCTCGGAAACTGACATCAGACAGCAGGCAGACTTTATCACTAAAATTATTGAGCAAACCGGAGCTTTTCTGCTCTGCGATTTGCACAATCTTTATTGTCAGTCGGCTAATTTTGACGTGCCGCTGCTAGAGCTATTCTCTTACTATCCTGCAGAGCATATTCGCGAGGTTCACGTGTCCGGTGGTAGCTGGGCTGAGGTTGCTGTGGCGGCGCAGGATAAATTGATCCGCAGAGATACCCATAATGATGCCGTCCCTGACGAAGTCTTTGAGTTTTTGCCTGATGTGCTCAGTAAATGTTCTGGTCTGGAGTACGTAGTCTTAGAACAGCTATCAGAAAGTCTGAGAACACCGGATGCGAAGCAGAGCTTTGAGAATGATTACCTTAAGCTGCGGAGAATCTGTGGATAGGTCTGATTGTAATTTCCAGGAAGAGCTCCTAATTTTATTGCAGACCGACCTGCCGCCGGCTCAAATTAGGCAGGGACTAGCGCTTAAATTTAATGGCGATCCCGAGCTTAGTAGCTATATCGCGACGATGGATTTGCATATGCTGGAAACTGCCCGCGTGCTCACACATAAGTGGTCAAAACGCTATCCTTGTTAAAGGCGCCATGAGATCAGCAAACACCCGGGACCAACAAATATTTGAAGAACTCGGGCTGCTCTACCCCACTGCGGTTTCTGAATTAAATTTTGAGAATAACTTTGAATGTCTCTGTGCAGTCTTACTCTCAGCGCAGTGTACCGATAAGAAGGTCAACGAAGTGACTCCACAGCTTTTTAAATTACACCCTGACTCGCTATCCTTGGCTCGGGCAGAATCGGGTTTGGTGGAGCAAATAATCCGTGAAGTAAACTACTACAAAACTAAGTCGCGCCACCTGATTAAGATGGCAGGACAGCTAGTAGATAACTTTGGGGGCAAAGTGCCGGCTACATTTAAAGATCTGGAATCCCTGGCGGGCGTTGGCCACAAGACCGCAAGTGTAGTGCTGAGCGAGCAAGGGATCTTTGCCCTGCCGGTTGATACTCATGTCTTCAGAGTAGCAAAGCGGCTGGGGTTATCGCGCGGGTCTGGTGTCGTCGCAGTGGAGCAAGGCTTAAAGAGAAAATTTTCGCCTGAGCAGTGGCATGCCTTGCATCACCGCCTGATTTTTCACGGCAGGCGGGTGTGCAAAGCGCAAAATCCATTGTGTGGGGTTTGTACCCTATCGGGTATCTGCCGGAGCAAAAAGAAGCGGATCTCTAAGAATGGGTAGCTCTCAGTTTGTTAAAGTGGGTTGAGCGAAGAAGTCAGCGGTTAATTACGTCGAGCTCAGATAGCTAAACCTACTAAGCTTCCTCATCAGCAGCCGCAGCGGACATAGGCTTTAAAAAAGCTTTTTTCACCAGCCGATCGGCTGAGGTGTACTGCTGCTGGGTATTATCTTCTAAGTTTTTAAGCGTAATCAGACCGTCGGCCAGTTCTTGCTCGTCTACAACAACCATATACTTGATATTGTTGTTCGAAGCGTATTTAAGTTGCTTTTTAAACTTTGCCACTTCCAGATAGCACTCGGTGCTGATCCCTGCGGCTCTGAGCTTGCTGGTTATTTCTACTACCTGAGCTTCCGCTGCCTGGGTAAAGTTTCCGACCAGGACTTGCGCCTTAGAATATGGGAATTCCAGCTCCTGCATTTTCAGACCGGCGATGATTCTTGAAATGCCAAAGGAGGCACCAACGCCGGGGATATCGGTTTTAGAGAAGCTCTTGGTCAGATCATTGTAACGTCCGCCGCCAGAAACGCTGCCGACAGCTTTGGCTTTGTTAAGAATTGTTTCGAAGATTACTCCGGTGTAATAACCCAAACCGCGGGCGAGGGTGAGATCGAATTTTAGTTTTTTCAACAGATCCGGCTGCTGTTCAGCAGCAGTGAATAATTGCTCGATTCGGGCAAGTGCTTTTAGGAACTTCTCCCCCGAAACCTTTTCTTTCAGTAGTGTAAAAAGCTGCTGCGGGTCTTGTTTGCGGTGGGAGATTAAACTGAATAACTCGTTAACCAAGGCCAGCCGCTCATCGTTGCAGCCCAGCTCCATCAGTTCACGATTAAATTGATCAGCAGAAATCTTATCGCGTTTATCGAAAACACGAATTAGCTCGGTTGCATTTGGGCTAAGACCTAAGAAGTCAATTAAGCCATTGAGCACTTCACGGCTGTTAACCTTAATGGTGACTGCCTCTATTCCGAGTGCGGTAAAGCCTGCGGCAATTACCTGGGCGATCTCCAGATCTGCCAGGACAGAGTCAACACCAAGGATATCAAAATCACACTGGGTAAACTCGCGAAATCTGCCCTGCTGCGGACGCTCACCACGAAAGCAACTGCCAATTGCGTAGCGTTTAAATGGCAGGCCAAGGGCATTTTGGTGCTGAACAACGTAACGTGACATTGGCACTGTCAGGTCATAGCGCAGGCAGACATCACGCCCGCCGTTATCCTCAAAGCGGAAGAGCTGCTTGCCGATTTCGCCGCCGGTCTCATTAATTAACATCTCGGTATATTCCAGATGCGGGGTCTTAATTGGTGCGTAGGCAAATTTTTGAAAGACCGCTTCAAGCGTCCGGATCATTTTTTGCTCAAGCGCAGCCTCCTCCGGGAGCAGGTCCTGAAAACCTGAGAGGGTTGCTGGTTTAAGAAGTTTTGTTTTACTCAAAATAGAGAATCCTTGCGTTGTGCTAACTAAAAATTAATTAAACTTACTCAAAACCAGTGAACCATTGGTGCCACCAAAGCCAAACGAATTACTCAGAACATGCTTAAGCTGCGCATCGCGGGCCGTGTTAGCTACATAATCAAGCTGGCAAGCCTCATCCTGGTTTTCCAGATTAATTGTCGGCAGGACCTTCTGCTTTTGTAACATAAGCGCGCAGAATGCAGCTTCGATTGCGCCGGCAGCACCGAGCAAGTGACCGGTCATCGATTTAGTTGAGCTGACCAGCAGACCATTTTTTGCATAGTCACCAAAGACAGACTCAATTGCTTTGGTCTCAGCGACATCACCTACCGGAGTAGAGGTGCCATGTGCGTTTACGTAATCAATATCCTTTGGAGTCAGCCCGGCAGCAGTAATTGCAGTGTTCATGCTGTACTCAGCCCCTACCCCACTTGGCGCAGTAATGTGGCTGGCATCAGAGGATACGCCATAGCCAGTAACCTCAGCGTAAATCTTGGCTCCGCGCTCCTGAGCTTTCTCCAGAGACTCGAGAATCACAATTACTGAGCCTTCCCCAAGTAAAAAGCCATCCCTGTCGGCATCAAATGGACGGGAGGCGCGCTCCGGGTCGTCATTGCGCGTGGTCAGGGCCTTCATTGCGGCAAAGCCGCCTACTCCCAATGGTGTGATTGTGCTCTCAGTGCCGCCGGTAACAACCGCGTCCTGCATACCATAGGCAATCATCCGGGCAGATTCACCGATTGCGTGGGCTGCTGAGGTACATGCTGAGCTGATAATAAAGTTAACGCCTTTTAAGCCGTAACGAATTGAGATGTGGCCGGGGGCAAGGTTATCGAGCATGCCGGGGATCAGGAACGGGGAGATTTTGCGCGGTCCGGACTTCATGAAAGTGGCGTAGTTGTCCTCGAGAGTTTTCAGGCCGCCAACGCCTGAGCCGATAATGCAGCCAAAGCGCTCCATTTGGTAAGTATCAGCAGTGAGACCAGCGTCATCCCAGGCTTCCTGACTCGCAGCGATTGCCAGTTGAGAGAAACGATCGATCCGCCGGGCTTCCTTGCGGTCGATAAAATCGGTTGGTTCAAAATCTTTAACTTCAGCAGCAATCTGAGAGGCAAACTCGGAGGCATCAAACTGGGTGATCTTGCAGGCGCCGCTCTTGCCGGCCACTGCTGCTGACCAGCTGGCCTCGCGGGTATTACCCAGCGGAGTAAGCATGCCAATACCGGTGATTACAACGCGCTTTTTTTCCATAGAATTCATTCTAAAACCAGTAAAAAGTATAGTTTATGCAAAATAAATAGCAACAAAGAGAGGCAGAGCGCGAGAAACCAGCTGACAGATTTAACTTTAAATAACTAAACACAAATGACAACAATAAACTCTGCCAAGGCTTATGATGGTTCAGGCTTTAAAAGCCAACTAAATCAGGGATTAAAAAATGATGGAAAACTCTATAAAACGCTTAGTGATGCCTCAGCCGGTGCTAAAGGTGATTACTTTAAGGCGCTAGCAGGTGGAAACGACCTGGAGATTGCAGAAGCTAAGGACAAGTATCAGAGCTATCAGGTAGCCATGCAGGCAGCTCTTGAGTTCTCAAGCAATAAGTTCCGGATGATGATGGAAATTATCAGAAAGTTAGCAGTCAGATAGTCTGATCTAGTAGTGAGGTTGGCATGAGGATCAGGGAGCAGCAGGATGTGCCGCTGGGCGCCAGCCTTACTCCTCCTCGCCTGTTCTGCTGCCCAGTGCCAACGTAAGCTCATGCCAGCGGCTGTGTCAGCAAAAATCTATGTTTACCAGATGAATACTCTCCCGCAAAATAGAGAACGCCGAAACTCGCTACCCGGACATCTGGCAATTTGAAGTCGGACGGCCCAAAACGCTGCCGGAGCTTAGAGGAGGAAGCCAGCTCTGAGGCTTACAGACTTCGAACTAGCTAGAACAGATAAAATTGACTGGGGTGTTTGGTTAATTTGAAGTTCATTCTAGCTTAAGGCCAGCCCTAGAAGTGAGAGCAAAATACTTGCAAGCAGGGCAGTGCCGAAGCCTTTGACCCGAAAACCCGGAGCCAGCGCCGCAGCAATCTTGAGCAGAAAGACATTAAGCACAAAAAGAAACAAGCCTAAAGTAATTACGGTCAGCGGCAAGGTGAGAATTGCCAGGACGGGCTTAATAATCGCGTTGACAAACCCGAGGGACAAAGCGCCCAAAGAAGCCGCAAAATAGCTGTCGACTTCAAAGTTTTTAAACAGTTTAGAGAGGACAATCAGCGCAAAAGAAACTACCAGCCAATGTGTTAGAAATTCAATCATGACCGAGCCTAGCCTGAGGGAAGACTCAGGGCAAAGCATGCCGTCCAGTTCAGAGCTTTAATATGATTTTGCACAGTTCTTGAAGATCCGGGGTAATCGGCAAATGCTCCGCAAAGCAATTTTATGCTCAGAGAGTCAGCCTCAGAGTGCCAAAAAATCGGAAATGATCCTGAATGCTAAACCTTGGTCAGCTGGCGGCTCAGAACGTCTGAAGGCCCTTCTTACGGTACGCCCAGTGCCAAGGCTCATAGACAAACCCCCACTTATTATCACGCGGGTAAGACAGGAAGAAGTTAAATGATTCGGCATGTTCGCTGAGCCACTCAAAGGCAGACGTCCGCTCAAAATCCTCACTGCCGGGTTTGGAGTTCTCGGTTGTCAGGTCCAGCGCGCAGCCGCAGTGGTGTTCAGAATAGCCGGGAGCTGCCAGATAAGTCAGCACCTCTGCAATATCTGCACCCTGGCTCAGCCTGCGTTTAATTAGGTCTCTTTGATATTCGTAAGTTCTAAACCCTGAGTAGGCCTTGAGGGTGATGCCATCGTCTGACGCTTTTGCTTTCATTGCGATCCAGCTCAGCGCGCAATCAGGGTCAAGGTAGAAAGTGCGCTCATCAATGTCATTAAACTGGATGACCAATTGTCTGGCTTCAGGATAGAGAATTAGCGAGCGTGCCTGCGCGTAATCGGCGGGGATTTTCAGCTGCTGATGAATCTTCCCGACCAGTTCAATGTTGCGTTCTGCTTGCATGCTTAATCAATACTGCATCCGAAGAGTTTGGCAAAGCTAGCTGATGCCGCAGACAGAATTAAAAGAACATCAGGGAGAACATTATGGCCAGCAGACCGAGTCTTCTCCGTTTGCGAAAGCAGTAAATCTTAAGATGAACGACACCCTGCCGGCCATCTTGATTCTGCTTGAGACAAATAGTGAGCCAGCTTAGAGCCGAATAGTCTGACGCTGACTGAACTACTAGGGACAACGGTCATCATTGCGGAAGGCAATTGCCCGCTTAGCGCGCAGGCGGATCCTTTTGCCGCTAAAATCCCGGCCAATCAGGACAAATTTTACATTGCTGACGATTGGCTTTACTTCGAGCGGCTGCTGATTTCTGCCAAATGGAATCTTCAGGCCGAGCTCTTTATTGGCCTGCAGCATAAAAGTCGGCAGCAGGTTAATCTGCCCGTCAGCCACTTCTCTGATACCGGGCATGCTCAGCTTTTTGGCTTTGACTCTTCTGCCGTCGTAGTTTCTGATCACAAATTTGCTTTTCTTAAATCTGACCGGAAAATCACTGGAATTTGTGATTTCTAAACCGATCAGGGTATCAAAAAATGGCTCGGGCTTGTCTTCCTGACTCTGATCCTCTGAGGGACATAAGTCTTGCTTAGTGTCGATCGCCGTTTCAAACCCAACCGCAGTGCCGCCCTGATCCAGCAACTGAATTTGTGTAATTCTGACATTACCAATCCCGCGACGATTCTGAGCGGTGGCAGATGTTATAAAAGTCAGGCAGCTAAAGGCCAGCAGAGCAAAGAGGCCTGAATTAAAACGTGAAATAATCATATCCTGTATATCGGCGGGGTAGCACTAATACTTAAGAGAAAAACCGCGGATTAATCCGGCAAGATCTGCATAAAACTGACAGACTGCAGCTGGAAAGTTCTGATTTATGTAGCTGGAGAGTTCGGGCTGCTGTTCAGCTCCGCACTCGATAATCAGGCTCCCTTCCGGCCTGAGGTGCGTCCTGGCGGCGTCAAGGATTGTGCGGATGTCAGCAGTGCCGCGCTCCGCCGCATAAAGCGCTTCCTGCGGCTCGTAATCTAATTCTTTTTGAAGTTTAAGATCAGGGTCAACGTATGGAGGATTGCTGAGAATAAAATCGTAGCTCTGGCCGGCACAGGCAGAGAACCAGTCTGATTGAAAAAAAGCAATCTGCTCGCTTACGGCGTGCGTTTTGGCATTAGTTTTTGCAACCTGAAGAGCGCTTAGGCTCAGGTCTACAGCAGTCTGGCTCACCTGCATCTCAGGTGATTTTGCGGCAAGTTCAAGCGCGATAGCAATACTGATGCAGCCTGAGCCGGTGCCCAGCTCAAGCACAGAAAGCTCCCCTGCCCCACTGCCTATAATCTGCGCTAGCGCTAGCTCCACTAAATGCTCAGTCTCGGGACGCGGAATTAGCACAGCAGAGCTGACAGCAAAATTGTAACCGTAGAATTCCCTAGTGCCGGTAATGTAAGAGATTG
The DNA here is from genome assembly GCA_032356305.1 of Prasiola linearis. Lineage (NCBI taxonomy): Eukaryota > Viridiplantae > Chlorophyta > Trebouxiophyceae > Prasiolales > Prasiolaceae > Prasiola > Prasiola linearis. Next base: position 31,311 of record JAULKR010164123.1, read on the forward strand.
GTTCAGACTGCTGGCGGCGCTGGTAGAAGGCCATAAATGCCTCGTATTCCGGTGCTGTCAGTACGTAGTCAGGATTAGTCAGAACGAAGGTTCGGTTTTTACTCAGTGCTTGCCTGAGCAAAAGTTCGAGGTCCAGGGCTGCGCTGGCCGAGGCTGGGAGTGGCAAGTGCAAGAGTTCTTTTATTTTGCGCACAGGTTACTTATAACAGAGGAAGATTAATTTTATAAATAAATACTACAATGAGCAGATTACCTAAAGTTGGCCTGTCTGAGGCAAATCAGGCGATTAAACCTCGACTAGAGGCGGTGGAATCAAAATTAGGGATGATTCCGAACATCTTTAAAGGAATGGCCAACAGTGAAGCTACGCTGGGCTTTTATCAGGAGGCAAATCAAATTCTTGGCAAGGGTGAGTTGTCTGCTAAAGAGCGCGAGGTGATTGCTCTTGTCGTAGCGCAGAGCAACTCATGTAATTACTGTCTGGCAGCACACACTGCAATTGCCGGCAGCATGGGGATTGATAAAGAAACAACTTTGCAGATTCGTAAGGGAAAAAGTGATGACTCCAAACATCAGGCATTAATCTCGGCAGTAACTAAAATTGTTGATTCCAAAGGTAATCTAGAGGATGCAGACTTGGCTGAGCTGCGCGATGCCGGCTACTCTGATGCGGCGATTTCTGAGATTCCTGCGGTGATTGCTGTTAATGTGTTTACGAACTATTTCAACCACGTTAATCAAACTGAAGTTGACTTCCCGGAAGCTGAGAAAATCTAGAGCTACTGGTTGGCGGGTTAGCCCGCTGACCTACAGAGACACTAGACCGATTATAATATTGCGCGGGCTCAAGCGCCCGTAGCAATTTCTCGGCAGACCCCTTCCCTGCGCTAACACTTCTCTGCTTTCAGCAATCCTGAAGAGATGCTGGGCTAGCCAGTAGTACAAAAATTAGTACCGATTAATAAGACCAGAGCAGTTCGTGATGCTGTTTGCACAGTGCTTCTCTACCCGTAGAGCTCCTCGAAGGCTGGCTTTAATGCCGGATACTTAAACTGGTAACCCGTCTCGATAATTTTCTCTGCTGAACAACGTTGTCCCTGTAAAATCAGGCTGGCATCTTTTTGAAGAATCACGGGGGCAATCAGCTTTATCGCAAATGACGGCGCAGGCGGTATCCAGGGGCGCCCGATTACCTGCCGAATACAGGTCATCAACTGTGCATTACTTACCGGGCCCGGAGCTACAGCATTATAAATCCCAGCCACGGTGGGGTCAGCAAGAGCATGCAGGATTATGCCGGTAATATCGCGGCGGTGAACCCAACTGACATACTGCTTGCCAGAGCCGGCGGCGCCGCCAAGAAATGCCTTTGTAATATTTGCCAGCGCGTCGGAGAACTCAGAGTTTTTGCCGATGATCGGCCCAAAGCGCAGAATCACCTGCCGGCTCTGTGAGATTTTGCGAGAAAGCAGAGAATTCTCCCAGGCTACACAAGTACGTGCCTTAAAGGTCTCGCCAGCAGGGTCAATTTCAGTGTTAAGATAGCTGCCGGTATCGCCATAGAATCCGGTAGCGCTCGCCTGCACAAAAACTTTTGGCGGGTGTTCTGCATTAGCTACAACATCAGCCAGCAAGGTAGTAGCGTTAACTCTTGAATTGACGATCTGCTCTTTGTTTGTCTCTGTAAAAACGCAGGCAATCGACCTGCCGGCCAGGTTAATTACTGCATGGGCGTGCTCAATTTCTGAGACCCAGCTTGAGTCCGGTGTTTTAGCGTCCCACTTTAGGTATTTGATTTGATCTGTATCCTCGTGATCGCTGCGGCTCAGGATAAATACCTGATAACCTGCCGCGGCTAACTCCTCGCTCAGTGCGACGCCAACATAGCCGGTACCGCCGGAGATAATTACTTTTTTTGTCATTTTATAATGCTAAAATCTGTGAAGCAGAGGTTTCTGCTCACGGCTGCGCCTATTTTCTTATAACCAATTAATACTGTGGCTGACAGCATATGGTGATTTGACCTGATTGCGCTTAATAAAACTAAGCACATGGGGGGTCTCACCACTTTAACACTAATCAAAACTGAGCAGGAGCTCTGCCTTTAGTCTTCGGACGTATCGCCGCTTTTGAGTGCTTCAGTCTGATAATGCGTGTTAAGCGGCTCAATTAAGTTGTCAATATCTCCGTTCATTGCCTGATCGATCGTATGCACGGTCAGACCAATTCTGTGGTCGGTTATTCTTGACTGTGGGTAATTATAGGTTCTGATTTTCTCAGAACGGTCGCCGGTGCCAACCTGTGACCTCCTGTCTGCTGTCCGCTCAGCATCTGCTGCTGCCTGCTTAGCGTCGAAGATCCGGGAGCGCAGAATTTTCATCGCTTTATCTTTGTTTTTAATTTGTGATTTTTCATCCTGCATAGACACAACAATGTTAGTCGGTAAATGAGTGATCCGCACTGCTGAGTCAGTGGTGTTAACGCTCTGTCCACCGTGTCCCCCGGCCCGGAACACGTCAATTCTCAGATCAGTTTGGTTGATCTCAACTTCTACTTCTTCAGCCTCGGGTAGGATTGCTACAGTAACCGTTGAGGTGTGAATTCTCCCTTGAGTTTCGGTCTCCGGCACACGTTGGACACGATGCACCCCACTCTCGTACTTGAGCCGACTATACGCGCCAACGCCGTTGATCATTGCGATTACCTCTTTATAACCGCCGCTGGTGGCAGTGCTGATTGACATTGGCTCAACTGTCCAGTTTCGTCCCTCCGCATAGCGGGTGTACATGCGAAAGAGATCTCCGGCAAAGATCCCTGACTCATCGCCGCCTGCACCGGCCCTGATTTCCAGGATGATATTTTTGTCATCGTTAGGATCTTTAGGAATCAGCAGGAATTTGAGCTTATCTTCCAGCTCAGTAATCAAATTTTCCAGAGGGCTGACCTCCTCCCGAGCCATCTCTACCATGTCCGGGTCTTTTGAAGTATTTGCGATCTCTTTGGCCTCAGCGAGCTCGGTGCTGGCTTGCTTATAAGTGCGATAGCTCTCAATAATTGGCTCTAAGTCTTTCTGCTCTTTTGAATACTTTCTCAGCTCGGCCGGGTCATCGGCAATATTTGGATCATAGAGCTTTTGCGTAACCTCTTCATAACGCTGTTCGATTTCTGATAACTTATCTAACACGAAATATCTCTGTACTTTATAAAACTGACCCCGCTCATCAGACGACCGGAGAGCCGAACTGGCTCTGGACTTGGTGGTTGTCTATTATGGCGTTAGCTGAGGGTAAATGCAATTAGCAGGGCTTTAACGACAGACGGCCTACTTACTCTCCTTTGCCTGAAGAATTTAGCCAAGAGCAGTGATGATAAGACCAGGGGAAGCGATAGAAGCAGATCACTTCTTTCGAGTTGTCTTCTTCTTTTTTGCGGGCGCCTTTTTCTTTAGATCAAGACTGCTAAAGAGCGCAAACAGGAAGTCATCAAACTTTTTTTGATTAGCTTTTACCAGCGGCACATTGCTGAGCAGGCAGATATTAGCCTGACTACCAGGATCAATCCACAACGCACAGCCAGTGCTGCTGCTGACACCAAAGGATTGCTCACTGAGACCGCAGCCTTTAAGCTTGCTGTGCTCCAGGGCCAGCCAGCCGCCGGGTAAATATCTCCCGCCGCTTTTCTTGGTGTCTGCTGAAGACTCAGCGTCTGAGGTTTTCTCAGATCCAAGCGGATTGAGCTCAGCGGGCAAAATCTCCGAGCTACCGCTCTCATGGTCAAACAGAGCAGCAACTATACTGCTGACATCATTAATGCTGGAGAAAAGCCCGGCGTGGCCTGCCACTCCGCCCATCGCCCAGGCGACAGGATCTCTGACTTCGCCCCAGACTAGCTTCTTTCTGACCGGGCAGAAGCCTGTTGGCGCCACTCCGTCTTTATTAATCTCGGTCTGGGTGCGCAAATGGATCAGGTCAATGTAGCCTGAAGCCTGCAGGTCAAGTCCGCGCACCAACAAATTCACAAATGTCTTCTGCAGGCTGCTGCCAGAGATGCTTTGCAGGATCTCGCCTAATATTATCAGGTTAGCCCGGGAGTAGCGCTGCTGCTCTCCGGGTGGAAAGCTTAGAGAGGACCGGACAATCTGGTTGATAATCTCAGACTTACGATTAAAATTCCCGGCCTGTTTTTTTAAAAGCCCGACGGACCAATACTTGGCTGTCTTAAATGCGCCAGCGGAGAGCTCCGGCAGATCTACCTCCGGCAGGCCAGTCTGGTGCTGCAACAGGTCTGCCAGAGAGATTGCTGATTTACCGTTAACTGAGAAGCAACTCAGAAATCGAATCGCCTGATCTTCTGTCTTACAAGCTCCGTCTGATATGAGAGCTCCGAGGATCGGCAATACGGTCAGACAACTAGTCAGCTCGCCAAGATCGTAGATTGTATCAGCTGTGACGAGAGGATTTTCTTCTAAGCCATCAGCTAGTTTAAAATCTGATTCGGAAAATAAGTTGCCCACACAGTGGCTGGTAGTTCCGAGAGGAGTCTTTACCTGCAGAACAGCGCCTGGGATGAGCTGCTGTTCGACTACATCTTTGAGGATTTGTTCTGTTTGACTGCTTACCAAGGTATAAGTTCCGCGAGAATAATTACGATTACAGTTTTTGTAGCACGAACGTTAGCAGACAAACACTCCCCGAACGGGGTCAGATTGACTCTGATGGCTAACTCCTTGCTTTTCTTCCTTGCGATTTGTCAGGCTCTGTCTGCTCAAAGCCGAATACCGGGAACCACAGCCCTGAGGCAGAACAAGGATAACTTGAGCTCCGGCAGCCTGTCAGCCTCTAAGCTTGGGCCATCTCCCCAGAGATATCCCAGAGGTTCCCCCAAAATCTCCTAGCTTACCAGGGGGGGGGGGAGCTCACAGAGAACTACTTTGGCGTAAAGCCTTGGGATAGCCGCCGGCAAATAACTGCTAATCTGAAAAATTTAAAATTAACCCTTGATTTTCGAGAAATTGATGGTCATGAGTAGACCAGATAAAAATCTACTGACCTGTTAGGTGGTCAGCTCTCTTAGGACCCACGGGTACCGCGAGAGGCCGCCTAAATCTTGTTATTTGTAGGTTTTCATCTATAAGCTTAACAGCAGCTTGATTGATTCAGCTGCAATATGGAGAAATATTTTATGAATGATAATTCAAAGATTCGCCCACTAGGGAGCCGAATTTTAGTAGAAAGACTAGAGAACGACGTTAAAACTGAGTCCGGCCTGTTTATCCCCGATTCTGCTCAGGAAAAGCAGCAGAAAGGCAAAGTAGTTGCTGTTGGTAAAGGTTACGTTAAAGAAGATGGCACATACCGCGCAATGGACATTACTGCAGGCGATACAATTGTCTTCGGTAAATATGCTGGTAATGAAGTTAAAATTGATGGTGAAGAGCTATTAATTATGAAAGAAGAAGACATTTACGGTGTTCTTGAAGCGTAATAATTCAAAAATTTAATTTAATAAAAGGAAATATATATGGGAGCTAAAAGAATTGGCTTTGGTCTCGATGCTAGAGAAGAAATTCTCAAGGGCGTAAAAACTCTGGCTGATGCCGTTAAAGTAACAATGGGTCCTCGTGGACGTAACGTTGTAATTGAGAAAAGTTTTGGTGCGCCAACGATCACTAAAGATGGTGTTACTGTTGCCAAAGAAATTGAACTTGAAGATAAGTTTCAAAACATGGGCGCGCAGATGGTTAAAGAAGTTGCTTCTAAGACTTCTGATGTTGCTGGTGATGGCACAACTACTGCCACAGTACTTGCTGATGCAATCTACCGTGAAGGTTACAAACTAGTTGCTGCCGGTCACGATCCGATGAGCTTAAAGCGTGGAATCGATGCTGCAGTTAAATTAGTGATTGAGAACTTGAAATCTCAGAGCACACCAACAAGTGGTCGTGAAGACATCGCAAAAGTAGGAACAATTTCTGCTAACAGCGACAGCGAGATTGGCGACATCATTGCTGAGGCAATGGAGAAAGTCGGCAAGGAAGGTGTTATTACAGTTGAAGAAGCTAAAGGCCTTGAAACTACACTAGACGTAGTTGAAGGAATGCAGTTTGACCGTGGTTACCTGTCACCATACTTCGTGACAAATGCTGACCGCATGGAAGCTGAACTTGAAGATTGCCTAATTCTCATTCATGAGAAGAAAATCTCCAATATGAAAGATTTGGTGCCAATCCTTGAGCAAGCTATGAAAACTGGACAACCATTATGCATCATTGCAGAAGACATTGAAGGCGAAGCTCTTGCTACTCTTGTCTTAAACAAAATGCGTGGTGCTCTGAATGTGTGTGCTGTTAAGGCGCCTGGATTTGGTGACCGCAGAAAAGCAATGCTTGAAGACATCGCAACTTTGACTGGTGGTAAATGCATCACTGATGACATCGGTGTTAAGCTTGAAAGCATTACCCTAGAAGACCTGGGACGCGCTAAGCGCCTCTCAATTACTAAAGATGATACTACAATCATTGATGGTGCTGGCTCGTCTGATGAAATCAAAGCTCGCGTTAGCCTGATTCGCAACCAAATCGAAGAGACATCTTCTGATTATGACCGCGAGAAACTTCAGGAGCGTCTTGCTAAACTTGTTGGCGGTGTAGCCGTTATTCATGTTGGTGCTGCTACTGAAGTTGAAATGAAAGAGAAGAAAGCTCGCGTTGAAGATGCACTACATGCAACTCGCGCAGCAGTTGAAGAAGGCATTGTTCCTGGCGGCGGTGTTGCTCTGATCAGAGCGATTGCCTCTCTTGATTCAGTTGATGTATCCGATGAGCAAAAGTTTGGTGTCAGCGTAGTCAGAAATGCCTGCGAAGCCCCATTGAGAACTATCTCTAGTAATGCTGGAGCAGAAGCTGCAGTTGTAATTAACGAAGTGAGAAATCACACAGGTGCTTACGGCTACAACGCTGCTACTGGACAATACGAAGACTTGTTCAAAGCTGGTGTAATTGACCCAACTAAAGTTGTCAGAACTGCACTGGAAAATGCTGCTTCTGTCTCAGGACTGATGCTGACAACTGAGGCGATGATCTGTGACCTTCCATCTCAAGATGATGATCACAGCCATGGTGCTCCTGCCGGTGGCATGGGTGGTATGGGCGGAATGGGTGGTATGGGCGGAATGATGTAAATTCCGAAGTTTAAGCCTCGATTAAACTGAGGAATTTACCCGCCGTAGCTTCAGCGAAGGTGGGTATCTTCCCCGACCCAGCCTGCCTCCTCTTTACAGGAAGCAGGCTCCTAACACCAAAGCGTAACCTTAGAATAGCTAAGGTTACGCTTTTTTTTTCTTATAGTTTTGGTGTAACCTGATACTATCCCCCGAGACTCTGACCATAGTGACCTAAACTGCGGGAGAGTCGACGGTCTCAGAGCTGTGACTCTTGGCGGCAAACGTTTAACAAGAGAGGTCGATTTTGCAACTAATCTAACGCAGGCATTATCACCGGTATCCCGGAGCCCCTAAACGGCGTAATGTTTGTGAGTAGTTTAGCCGGGTGGGATGCTGATTGTATCAGATAGCATTCTATCAAGGCCTCCAATTTAAAAATGATCTATAAAGCAAACCCTCTTAACGTAGCCATGGCCGCTCAGGCTCTAGCAGCTGACCAGTTAGTTGGTATGCCGACTGAAACAGTTTATGGCTTAGCTGCCAATGCATGGTCGCCTGTGGCCGTCAGTAAGATCTTTGCACTGAAGGGACGCCCGTCGAGTAACCCACTAATCGTCCACGTTGCCGATTTCTCAGCAATCGACGAGCTAACCTCTGAACTCACCGATTATCAGAGGCAGACCCTGGATCAATTAAAAGAGCTCTGGCCAGGTTCTTTAACAGTAGTTCTACCGAAAAACCCCCGGCTTCCAGATGTCACTACTGGTGGCCAGAATTCAGTTGCACTGAGAATTCCTAATCACCCGGTAGCTATTGAACTAATCCGCACTAGCGGTACCGTGTTGGCGGCACCCAGTGCTAATAAGTCTACTAGGGTTAGTCCCACTGCGGCCAGCCATGTCTTAGATGAGTTTGGCTCGGATCTGCCGGTGATCATTGACGGCGGAGTCTGCCAGCTTGGCCTGGAATCTACAGTCGTTTCTTTACTCAACGACAGGCTGGAATTACTACGCCCCGGAATGATTCCTCGTAGTCAATTAGCCGCAATTTGTCAGCAAGAGGTCTATCGTTTACACGACTCTGTCGCCTCTCCCGGCCAGCAAAAATTACACTACAGTCCGCAGGCTCGAGTCTCCTATTATGACAGAGCTGATAAGCTCTCTGATAGCACTCTGCTGATCACTCTGAACGAGAGCTCAGAGCTTAGCCATCAACATCAAACTGGTTTAAGTAAGCAAGGCTCAGCAGGCGAGATTGCACAGAACCTCTATCGATTACTAAGAGAGGCAGATGCCCGCGGCTTTGCCGAAATAAAAATCGAACGACCAGACGAGTCAGAACAAAATGAGGCCATCCTGGACAGACTGAGCAGAGCTATTTGCAGATAAGTCGATTGATGTTGTTTTGTCCTAAGCAGGACTTTAAGCTAAGTTGAACCGATGAATTCTGAACACAAAATCAATGATGTCATAGTCAAAGAACTAACCAGCCACAGTGATGGCCGGGGCTTTTTTCGTGAGATTATTAAGTCCAGTGAGGATATTTTTGCCGGGGCTGACTTTGCGCAGTGGAGCCACAGCAAAATGCAGAAGCACGTTGTCAAAGCGTGGCACTATCATCATCTGCAGACTGACTGGTGGTACATTGCCAGTGGTGCTGTAGAGGTGGTGCTCTATGATCATCGCCCTGAATCAGAAACCTATCAGCAAAAAATGACTCTGCTTGCAGGAGATGAGCAGTCTGCCCGCCCGCTTTGCGTACGGATTCCACCTGGAGTGCTCCATGCCTGTGAAGTGAAAAGCGAGATGGCGGATTTATTCTATATCACTTCTCATGAGTACAATCCGGCGGACGAGGGCAGAATTGCTTTCGATTCACCGCTAGTTCCACATCAGTGGACTCCCGAGGCTATCGTCAGCGATAACGATCGGCGGGACTTTGAGCCTGAGAAGCAAAGGATTACGAGCTGCAAATAAGGCTTGCTAAAACTTTCTTCTATGAATCAGTAGCTAACGCTCGGTTCAGTCAATTTGTTAGCCCGTCTCTATTCAAAGCTGTTTTAATAGCGCTGATTAATTAGGGCCTGCTGAAAAAGTCTTCTACATAATAATGTTGGATGCCTATGGCTAAATCTGATATCTGAAGTGCAAGGGTTTTAGTCTTAAATGACTAAAACCCTTGCACTTCATTCAAACCCGATTAATTGCAATGATGCTAACGCATCATTAAACATATCTTCAGGAGGCCCTAAATTTGTCTTCTCACCAGAAGAAGACTCAGGAAAATCGGAGATTTTTGCGCCAGAAACTACGTTTCTGCAAAAGAGCCACGCTCTTTGGAATTAGGGCTTACTTATTTAGCACCCCCTACTTAGTTTCATTGCTTGCCGTAGATTTGTTAATACCTCACGGCATCATAGATTTCATTGATTTGTCCACCTGGCTGAGGGTTTGGGAATATCCCTGCGTACCTTCCGGGATCGACATTTAGTGTTGAGTAGCTCCAGCCGTGAATTATTCCATAACCGGGATCAAGTGAGTTACTGGGGGCACGGTGATCCCAACCTACGGCATAGGTTCTTGCCAGATTTTTCTCGATAATTAAGAAGTGATTTTCCTGTGGTGTGAAACCAGGCAGGCAGACTTCGCCTCCGAGTCCGTGCTGTGCTGCACCATCGAACGGGGTCGCAGCGCAGGTGGCCGAGCCGCGGTTCATCTGATAAGTCAGAGCTTCATACTGTTCATCGGCCGCTTCGATCGCTGTAATCGCATTCCGCATCATAACCTTCGCAGCCATATGATGAGTTTTCTGCTTATAATCCAAATAAATTCCTACTGAAAGAGACGACAAAATTGCCAGTACACTGATTGACACCATCAATTCCAATAGGGAAAAACCTTTTGGGTTGATTGGCATAAATCGGTAATCTGAAATACCGGCTATAAGAGTAGAAAAGCCGCCGCTGACGGAGACGGTTGTATCTGTAAAATCGGTGCAAAGAGACCTTTTCAAAGCAGAAGGTAATTTTAAATTTATCGCCATACTATAGACTCGGCACAGAGGGCGTAATAGCTTGGGTTTTGCACAAAAATGTTTCTGAGACCAAATTAGTTCTATCCGGACCCAGTCAGCATTTTTTGCGATAAAGGAGAACTTTTGGGTAGAGATCGGACTTTAAGATTAATCTTAATTTTCTTATGATCGACTTCTCACTAGACCAGAAGTGAGTTGAGGCTTAGCTGGAAAGCAGTAGGCACTGGAGAATCGATTGAGCGCGCAATCTCTATGTTGTAGCTCTCAGATATCGTTCGGATCTGCTAGTTCGGAGCTATTAACACTGAGAATTAAGTAGTTCGCCCGGGGACCTGTTACCCTATTCATCTGTATAAACGATGTATCTTCTAATCTGATATCGGCAAACATAAACTGCTTTGAACTATCGCTGTCTAACCGGGCTTTGATATCCCCGTCATCACGACCCACCCCAATAATTCCAAAGTGCCGCTCGGAGGTGTGCCCGGCGGAGAAAATCTCACCACGTTCAATGTTCTGTTTTTCACTGGTCAGAAGATAATTCTCTGCAGTGAACAGTATAATCTCGGTGTCATGATTAAGCTTAAGCTTACCTGCTTCATCGTTTTCGGCCAAAACTGTAACGATTTCGTGTAGGTCAAACTTAGGCAGAGCTTTTAGTGAAAATCCAGATGGTTGGTAGAGCACGGCAGGCAACAGGTTTTCGGCTGTCTCGGGTATTTCTGATTTGAATTCCAGCCTCTTGGGCAAATCGCTAAATCTGAGCGATTGCTCCTCAATCAGGTGTTTCACTTCTTTGGCAAAGCCGGCTAATGGAACGATCAAACAATCGGGAATCCGGCTGTTGTTATCAGGCTGATAGACTGAACCGTTATTAACCAAGGCGAGACTTACCTCCCCTAACTCAGCAGAGTCTAAAGCTTTCTGCAAAGTGTCAGAAATCTTACTGAGTTTCTCAGTTACCTCGACGCTTAAGCCTTTTTTTTCCGTTACCAATTCCATCAATTAATAAGATGCGTCTGGCTGGCATTAAGATTTAATTTTATCAGGAAGGATCTGGATAAGTCCTTTGTACCCGCGCTGAGAACCCGCAGAGAATATCGTAGGGGATCGTGCCAGCTTGACGGGCCAAAGTCTGTGCAGAATTAACCATATCCTCAGACATAACAGAGACAATATCCCCGACTAAAATGTCAGATTCAGTACCAATCTCGACAAGAACTTGATCCATACAAACTCTGCCAACTACCGGATAACTCTGCTGATTGATGATCACCTGCGCCTGGTTTCCAAGCTGCCAGGGGTAACCATCAGCATAACCAAGCGGTATGATCGCCAGAATTGTATCATTCTCAGCTTTCCAGGTTCCGTTGTAGCCAACCGGGGAGCCGGCATTCACATTTTGCAGATAGGAGACTCTGCTAACTATTTGCATGACTGGTTTGAGCTGTTCTGAGACGGGCGCACTTTGCGTTCCGGGAGGAATCCCGTAAAGACTAAGACCAGCTCGCGCAGCGTTAGTGCCCGACTGCTGATGATAAATCAGGCTGCCGGAATTGCCGGAATGAACCAAAAGCTCCGGGGAAAGGTCAAAGGGCTCCAAAGTTTTTTTAAATAGTTCTGTTTGTGACTGAGTGCTTTGATTCCCCGGATGTTCAGAACAAGCCAGATGGGTGTAAATTCCGGTCAGAAGAATCGATTCAGACTGCTGAGCTAACGCATAAAGTTCTTCAAAGCTTTCCGGCGCGCAGCCTAGTCTGTTCATTCCGGTATTAATTTTGATTTGAACACGAGCTCCTAGCTGCTTATTGCGGCAAATTTCGACTACTTCATGTAGCTGAGCAGCAGAGGAGATTGTTAGATCAAGACCAGCAAGGATCGCCTCAGCTAAATCCTCTTTAAAGGTCGTTGTGAAAAGCAGGATTTGCGCATTGATTCCCGCAGCGCGCAAGGCAACCGCTTCGCCAAGAAACGCCACAGCAAGGTAGTTAATCTTAAATTCTGAGATTAGATATTGCGAAACTCTTACTGCCCCGTGACCGTAGGCATCAGCTTTTACCACCGGAATCAGAACTCTGTCTGCTCCGGCAGCTCCCTGGAGCAGCGCAAAATTATGTCCAAGATTTTTCAGACTGATTTGCGCCTGTGTTGTAGATTTCATTAGAGTACAGAGATATTATATACGACGGATTGCGGACAGATAGTTTCTTCCCCAAAGGCCCTTAGGCTAGTCTTTGGCATCAGCGCAATAGTGTCAGGACTCCGGCAGTCTGGCTGCAATCTAGAGCTCAATATTGCTGCGTGACATGACAACTGTCTGCCCGTTCTGCAGTTTTAAATGCACAACTCTGCTCAGAGACCCGGTAGCGATTCGCTCAGGCTGCTTTGGCAGAGCTACCACTTCTGCCGTCTGAGCGAAGTACGGGGCAGTGATGATCTTGACCTGGCTTCCGAGCTCTAAACCAACAACCGCTTGTTCTGCTTGCTCAGCCGATACAGGTGTATCTGAGATGATCAGTTCTGGTCTGACGGCACCGGCCCTAATCTGGGTGGCACCATTGATGCTGGCGCCAAGACCGTTTGCCAACTCAAAAAATCGTAAATGTTTCTTACTCAAGGGAATGTCGCTGCCAAATCCTTCTGTGAGGATCAGCGTAAACGGCACATCTTCACCGCCGGTAATTGGCAGACCAAGACGAAAGCCAAGAAACTGCTCTAGGGTTGCTGATGTTATGCATGAGGTGATCAGTCCACGAATCCCGGCCGCGGCCAGAGCATTAAGGTCTTCAATCTGTGGTGCGACCCCGCCAGCTATAATTTTATCTTTGAGCGGCAGATCCCCTACTCTCGAGAATTCAAGCCTGTCTTCTGCACCGAGAGGTAACTTTAGAAATTGCGCTGACCGCTCCCCACCAACACCAAAAATTCCCTGCATCAGGCTGGCCCGTGTCTCAATGGTTACTTGTAGGCTATCTACCTCAACAACCTTGCCGCTGATAAAAGCGAGTTTAGAAATTGGGCTGGCAGCTGCTCTGATTGCCAGATGTCCGTTCTCGGGCAGATAGTATTCAACAACCCCAGTCTCTTCCGCTACGACTTCGGTTGAGAAAAGATTTAGGAAGCTTTTGTGCGCATAAAGTAGCTGCCCCGCACTAATCTGATCCCCTACTTTAACCTGCAGGTTTTTCCCGGTCTGCTCAGGCAGCAGACCGGATTTCTCAGCAAGCTTGTAGATCCGCAGGTCGCCGGGCACCTCAGCTTTCAGCACTATCTGATCGGCACTGACCTGCTCACCGGTTTTGACCAGAGGCTGACCGGAAACGGTCAGCTCCCGGCGGCGCACAACTTTAGTATTTAATTGATAATTAAGCGCTGGTGTTAACATTTCTGGTATCAATAATTAGACCTGTCTCCCCCGCTTGCAGGGTTTTTGTGTATTCTCTGACTGTTAAGGATTCGCCGCCAGCGTAGAGCCCTTTGACTAAAACCCGAACGGTGATTGTAGTCTCGTTTTTAATTTCTTCACGGTAGATTTTACCAGCTTGGTAGTACTTCTCAGCCTTTTGATCAAAAGAGATCGCCAGAATATCTTCTGCTGGTTTAAATTGTCGTTTGCCGTAGTTAACCGGGACAATTGCCTGCCCCAAATAAATTAGACATTTCTCCTGGAGAATCTCCATCGCGGCGCTCGGGTCAAACTCAGCAATTAATCCCAGGTGCGGCAGCATAAATATTGAATCAACTGCCAGCTCAGTAAAGCCTTCTAAACCAAAGCCGTCGATCATCATCAGAGCTGCCTGATATCTGTCCGGAGCGTGACTGAGTACTCCGCCTGAGCCGATCACCAGATCGAGCTTTTTGCGGTCAACAATCTTTTGCTGGCTGGTTTTCTGTTGAAAGATATTAGCAATTCCTGCAGCTGATTGCTTATTAGTTACAACAGCAAGGTCAATGTGGTGGGCTAATGATAAGCGCAAAGCTTCGCGACAGATTGCCTGCTCAAAGTTTAGATCCTCCATGGTTTGCGGCACCGAAGTTGGCCGGACCATCTTATTCCGCAATCTGTCCTCTACGGTGTGTTGGTCAATTTGCTGCCTGCTTAGCCAGCGTGTGATGTTGTCCATCCCACTTTGCAGCAGGACATTAGCTACGGAATAACTCATGCCCAAATTAGCAGAAACAGTCCGGTTAAAAACCCGTTGCCCCTGATGGGCAAATACGCTGAAGATATCAGTGGTGGCTCCACCTATATCAACAGCAATGATGTTCTTTCCGACTTCTGCGGCGTACGCCTGCACCATCTTACCAACGGCTGACGGAGTAGGTTCAACCGGCAGGTCTGACCATGCCAACAATTTATCGTACCCAGGCGAATGACTCATTACATGCTCTAAAAAGAGATCATGAATGGCAGCCCGCACCAGCGCTAATTCCTCGCGCTCATAGGCAGGACGGACGTTAGGAATCTGCATGGTAGTGGCAACCTCGGAGAGCAGCTGCTCAACGGCCGCTGCAGCAGCACTATTCCCGGCATAGATCACCGGGAGCTTTAAATTATTACCAAAGCGCGGCTGAGGTGCTGCAACCAAAATTATTTCAGCAAGTTCCAGCACTTGACTGACTGCCCCGTTTTCAGTTCCGCCGGCCAGCAGAACGATATCTGGTTTGTATGCTCTAATTTTTGCCACCAGCTCATGGTTTTCTAATGGGTGATCAAAACTAATCGTATCGAGCAGAATTGCGCCGGCTCCCAGAGCTGCGCGCTCAGCACTGGCGGCAGAGATATCTTTGACAATTCCTGCCACCAGCATCTGCAAACCGCCTCCGGCTGAGCTTGTCGAAAAGTAGTGGTTAAAACCCTGGTCGCCGCTAACCTGTTTAATAAATTGTTGCTTTTCGTCAAGTAATTTATAACCGCTGATGTCTTCAAGCTCGCGCACGGCATTAATCACCCCTACTGTTACATCAGCAATCGGTGCCTCAACAGTTGTCGGCGCTGAACCACTGACAGTCTGCTTCCAGCCGCTACCCGCTGTCTGTTCAAACAGGAGAGCCTTAGTGGTGGTTGAACCGCAATCGGTGATGATGATTCTGACTGCGTCCTGATTGATTATTGCCTTAGTCTTCATGAAAAAGCGCCGAACAGCAGAACGTTATTTACAGTCGGCCACCAGTTGTTAATCAGGAAGTCCAGCCGCTCAACCAGCAGAGCCATTCTGGCCATCACTGTTGAGCCAAAGAAAGTGCCAAAGCAAATCATCAGGAGAAAGCGGCCACTGGAATTTAACACTAGCGCGGGTTTTGAATTCTTGCGGAAGATAAAAAAGAAGTAATAGAGAGAAAGTAAAAGTGTTGCGATAAACACTACGTTTTGGAATGTTTGGTAATAAGCCAAACCGCCGTCATTACCAAAGACAACCAAAGGTTTAAAGCTGCTAAAGACCTGAGGCATGATCTTATTAAAAAAACCTTTAAATGCCAGACCACCAGCGGCCCCCAGTGAGAAGCCAATTACCAGCTTGGCCAGCCACTGATATTTCTTGCTGTAAATAAAATAGTAGAACATCCCGAACAGCGCAGGAATAAGATAGAAAATGTAGGAGTTACGGTATTCCTTACTCTGCGTACCGTCAGGATAATAGTAAATATCACTGCCGCTAAAGGGCAAATACAGCTCGACATAAAAGAAGGTTTTAATTGTCACAATGATCCCCAGACCGATTGAGATCCCAATAAAGAGATGTTCAAAAAATCTGAACAGCGAGTTTTCCTTGATCAGGAAGCTATAGATCGCAAGAGTTGCGATTCCACCGGTGAGGATTGCTGCGATTTGCCAGGTCATACTTTTGCCCCTTTGTTCTCAGATTTTGCCATTCTTCCGAAAAACAACTGCAGATTACCCAGTATAATTAAAGCAATGATCAAAAGATGAGCAATTCCCAGACTGGTATTGATCACTTGTGCCTCATCAACCCCCCGCTCGGCGAATTGCTGATCAAGCAGCTTTGAGTACCATGCAGCGCCGGCAATCCCCTCAAGCAAGCCGGCAAGCTGGCCGGAATCCAGGTAGATGTAACTCTCAGGTGTGGTCACTGATGTGCCGCCGTGAATAATTGGTGGTCGGTATTCCGCTGAGCTAAAAAACTCCAGATACAAATCAAGCAAACTCGAACCAGTAAACTGATATAGAGCCAAAATGTCTGAGAAAGATTTGAAATCATCCAGAAAGGAAAACAGTTTTAGGCTTGTGCCGTAGATATCAGCTTTTAAATATTTTTTTAGATCCTTCTGTTTCGGGAATCCCTGCAGAAACAGGCTGCCACCCTGCTTAAACCCCAGGTTGATCCAGTCCTGACCGTAGCTCCAGCTCTGGCCACTTGCCGAATCTTCCGCTGCCAGCTTCTTTGCGATGTCTAAGGGAATAGATTTGAGAAATGGCTCTGAATAAGGGATCAATGAGAAGAAAACAATTGGAATCCGGCGGCGCATCAGATGCTCTACGGCTACTTTAGTCTGTGCTTCATTCTCAGCCTTGGTGTTTGGCCCAAAATCCAGTGCCATGAAGACAACCTTACCCGGCTCAGGTTCCAGAGCTTCAGTAAACTCGTAAATTGTCTCCGCAGCCTGCATGCGCGCTGGGGCCACTGAGTACTGCAAAGCTAGCGGCAGGCTGAGCGCCAGAACCAGGCAGAGATAAATTATGCGCCGGTCAATCGAGAAAGTCATGACCGCTTGGTATTAAAATCACTTTCAATTGAGAGCCACATGCGTAGCGCAATAATCAGCCCAGCAATTCCGGCACCAACTGTGATTGCCCGAAACGCTGCTGAGCTGACTTGTGTCAGCAAAAAGAAACGCACCTCAGGAAACCCGCTCCAGATCCAAAGACCAAATGGGATCTGACCAAGCATTACAACGATTGCTGCGGTCATCATCAGTCCGGATTCCACAGACCTGATCTGAAATGCTCTGTAGGCAGCTGATGCGACATAGAATGCCAACAGCGAGAACATCGCTGAGCCAAGAGCAACAAAAAAACCGTTATAGAGGTACTCGTTAAGTTCATAGGCGAAACTGTTATAATGCTGCAGAGTTACAAGTTGCTGAGTGGTAGTAGCGTAGGTGCTCAGGCTCTTTGAGAGACCAGTGGCTGTAGCTGTGGTGGCCGCCGAAGGGCTTATGCTGAGCTGTCTGTTGATGGTCCCCTGTGAGCGTTTTAATTTTTGATTAAGATTACTGGCCTCAAGCTGGTTCTCAGCGCTGATCAGCGAGAGGTCAGGCTGGTAGAAAGTAAGCTCAGGAGTAATTAGCTGGAGCTTCTGCAGCTCGCCACTAAGGGCAATCTTCTCGGCAAAGCTGCTGAGCATCAGAAAGTTTTTTGTGACCGCTTGTTTGTTAATACTCTGCTGCCACTCGTAGGTGCCGGCGGCAATCATCACCGCAAAGCCCAGAAGCAAGGCCAGGCTATTAACCCAGCCGTTAAGCAGCAGCAGAACCTTCTTTAAATGAATTTGAAAGATATTTATCACGCCCAAACCAATTGCCATTGCTCCGATAATCCGATAGCCCAGGGTAATCTGTTCATGATACTTATTAAAATCGAACCCAAGGGTCTCCTCTCCCGGCAGATAGAATTCAAGGAAGAAATATATCCCGCCCAGAAAAGTCAGCAGCTTAATTAGGAGTGAGCGGTTCATTGCAGTAACGTTTGCCAAGTTGATGCTGTTGCAACGAGAATGCCGGCGATGATTATGACAACAACCACAACTTTAGCAGTATCTTGCGCATATAGACTACCGACCTGAATTGGGTCATCAGTCAGATAGGCCGATGCTGCAAACAATTCTTCACCAATTAAAGTGTAGTCGCAGGCGACGATGAAGAAAGCCACTTGCTCGGGTGAAATTGAAGCCCCGACTTGCTTAGCGCCGATCTGTTGCCCGGCCTCGGCCAGAATCAACGACTCAGCGGCGAACTGACCAAACAAAAACGCACCCCCAACATTTTCGCGCTGGACCAGTCCAATGTAACCCGCTGCATAGGCAAACTGATCATCTGAGAGGTAAGGCAGATTATCAGGATTAAAATTCTCAGAACGGCCGGCATCGCTATAAGCAGAGCGCACAGTGTCCTCAGCGATTGCCAATACTTCGGGGTTGTACTGTGGCACAATCAGACGGCTTTTGTAGCGGGCGATTTTCTTTGCAACATAGTGAACGATCCCCAGACAAGCGTAGAGCACAGGGTTTATGCTGGTCAAACCAGTAGTAAAAACCGTTGGCCGGCCCGACTCAACTGCCTGCCCGATAGTCTCATCAATTGCACTAATGCCGGCAATCTTACGGACATAGAGCTGCGGCTTATCGGTAGCCGCAGCCCGCCTAATCCAGTACCAGAGTGGCAGAAGCAACACTACTGTCAGCAGGTAGACCAGCCAGTTGGCATGTTCGTAAGACGCTAGCATTCTCTATTTGTATTGAGGTGACAGGCGGTAATCTCTGCAGCGCTTTCTGATCGCTCTGTTTGGCTCAAGTGCGTTATCATTCGCTGATAGTTGCGGTCGCTGGCAAAAATTCTGCTCAGCAACCCAAAGCGCCTAACAGAGAAGACTTGCATCAGGGGAGAGATCAGTGGCAGCAGTAAATGTATGCTGTTGCGCAAGGGAGTCAGAGACTCAAGTATTACCACGAGCGGTAGTCCTGTAAGCTGCCCGGTCAGCCTATTGTTGCCAGCAGGTGACGGGCGTTGTGCCACTCTTCTCGGGCTACTTCTTCTCTCGGGCATTTGTCAGCAGAATTTGTAACTTTGTCTGGATTAATTGTTGTCTGAGCTTAGCAATTTTGCTTACAGCTGCAAGCACGTTTCTATCTTTTTTTGTTTTCAGCACTCGATCTGCGATAAAGCGGTCAAGCTCCCTGCTCTCATACTCTGTGACCACCTGCTCGCTGGTCTCCGGCAATCTGAGGCGGAAATCAAAATAATTATCGATCGCCTCACGATTAAATTCAGTCTGCACAGTCTTTTGCATTACGCCATTAATTACCGCCAGCCGGCCAATTAGTTGTGCATCACGCTGCAAACCAGAGAGCTTTCTGCTGTTGCTCTCAAAATTTTGCAAAGCTGCTGCAATTTGTGGTCTGAGCTGGTCGGCGGACTCTGGCAAGAGCCTGACCAAACCAGCGGGATTAATCTGCTCAACCAGCAGTACATTTCCAGATTCCTTGCTTAAAAGCACTGCGTAGAGCTGAGTATTTGTAGCAAGTTTGGCTGGCTGACTAAACTGCAGATAGAGATAGTCACTCCCCCGCTCGCTCTCCTTAAACTGATAGATCACCGGAACCATTGCCAGCAGAGCTGGCTTGGGCCGCACATTTAGCAATAAGACTTTAGCTTTTGTACTCACAGACTGCTTATTTACCTTCTGGCGGTAAAGATAGGTCTCTGCGGTCACGCTGGTGCCGCCAATTGCCACAATGGAGATAAGCGTCACCACAAGGTTAGAGAAAAGTCGCAGACTGCTCATTTGCTCACCCTATTTTTGGCCAGATAGAGCTGGTCTCTGGCAATAATTAATGATTTTTGCAGGTCGAAGATTTGCCTGTCTAAGAGCTCAGAGTCCGCACCTTCGTAGACGCTGAGTAAATTAGCAAACTGCTGCTTAGTCTCTGTTACTGACGGTTTGGGCAGCTTAAAATTATTAATTTTCTGCTCAACCTTGATAGCGAGTGTAGTTTGCTGCTGATCTAAGTTTCTGCTTAGTCGGTCGAGATCCGCAGCCGAGCTGTTCAGTAATTGTTCCGGATCTGTGACCAGGCTGGAGAGCTCCGAAATTTTTAAAAGCAGGTCAGTATTTTTTTGCTCCCAGTTGTCTAATTGCCCGGCAAGCCGGCCAACCTCTGCATTTCTGGCATAAAGATCACTTAAACTCAGTTGTTCGGAGTTCTCTGAGCTCTCAGTGGAACTACCAGTTTGTTCCACGCGGTTGAGATAGAGCTGGGTACTTTTTTGCTGTGTAAGATCCTGCAAAGTACCTGAGAAATTCTCGTCTGTCGTCACAGAGCCGGCAAGGCGCAGGCTGATTTGAGCGTTACTAAATAACAAAGGAGAGTGCAGGTCTGAGACACGATCGATCTGGTCAAACAAAACAAGGTCAGCAGAATTTCGGCTGCTGATTCTGACACTGAGCGGCCCGGCAGTTCCAACTTCTAACAAGACAAATTGGTCGTTCTCAGCCATCATCCCCGCATACAGTCCGGCAGAGAGCTCAGGGAAATAGTGATCCGAGTTAAAGGTGCGGGCAGCATAAATCAATGCTCCCAGGAGGATTAGCAGAGTAAAGATAATTTTCTTGGTCATGCGGCAGACTTACGCTTGATGATTTTTGCCGGTGTCCCGGCTACTGTTGTATCAGCCGGAACGTCTTCAGTGACAAAAGCGTGAGCCCCGACAACTGCATTATCCCCGATGCTTACACCGTCAAGAATTGTTGCGCGGGCGCCAATCCAGCAGTTCTCACCAATCACAACTCCCCTGCCCGGAGCCATTGCTGATTCGATTCGCGCTTTGCCGTCCTCCTCAGAATGGTTTCCCGGACCGATATAGGCATAAGCTGCAATCAGCGTACTGGCACCAATTGAGACGGAGCTCTGCGTGGCAATGCGCACCGAACTACCAATGTTTACGCCGGAAGATAATTTTATCTTGCCGTCTTTGGCAACGATCGCTGAGTTCCGGCCGATTACAATGCGTTCGCCAAGCTCGATGCTGGCACTTTGACCGCGAGCATCCAAGACTGAGAAATCATCACAGAGCAAGTAATCCCCAACTGTGATTTGCTTGCTGCCACGCAGGACAAGCCCCCTGCCAAAAGCTGGTCTGCAGCCACAGCTTTGAAACAATGCCGGATAGAGTAATTTGCGCAAGGCCAAGCCCGGCAACGCTGTCAAATTAGACAGCAGAAACTGGAGAACTTCAAAATAGCTGAAAAACCACCAGGAAGCCTGTTCGCCGCAGACATAGTTTTTATAAACACCTAGCGCATTTTTACTCTGGCTGTATTTCTTTTGCTGTTCGCTAACGGCGGTCATTTCTCGGATACTCTAAAGTCAGAGGGATACACTCCGGCAACTCTACAGCTTATACATTGAAATTTAAAGCCAACTAATAAAATCTAAACAGCTAGTTAGGGAATTGCTGTGAAGTCCCGAGCTATCTCTAAGGTCATGCTCGAAATCTCAGACGATCAGAGTAAAGCACGACCCTTGAGCGCGACTGAGAATCAAATGCTTTGTTTACCCTTAGATCCCAGCAGACGATAAAGCGCAATCATTGACATCGCATCCTGTATCAGACCGGCTGACAGCTCTTCTGCAGCATTAGCTGGAGAGACTTTACGAACCTGAAGAATCTCAGTCGGCTCTGGCTCCTTCTCTGTTTCTGTCAGGCCAGTTGCGAGATAGATGATCGCAAACTCAGCGGAGAACGAATTTGAAAGCTGGATTTCCGGCACCAAGACCTGCCAATGTTTGGCCAGCAGTCCTGCTTCTTCGCGCAACTCCCGCCGGGCGCAATCAAGGGGCGCCTCGCCCGCCTCTGCTCCGCCCTCGATAATCTCCCAGCTGTAGCGATCAGTTGCGTACCGGTACTGGCCGACAAGATAAATTTCCCCGGCAGAATTAACAGCTACTACTCCGACTGCCAGCTTAGCGTGCACAACTCCATAAATACCGTTCTGCCCATCTGGCCGGACAACCTGATTCTCGACCACCTGAATCCATGAATTTTGGTAAACTGTCTGCTTGCTAAGTGTTTTCCAGGGGTTTTTCTGATCAGACATAAAATCTGCGGTAAAGAAGAAGACAGCCCAGATAACAAGCGACCATTAAAGCCAGAGAGATCAGCAAGCTCGGATAGAAGCTGAATTTTTTTAGCGCCAGAGGTAACGCAAGAAAGAATACCAGCGATGGCAGAACCAGCCAGAACACTTCGGTCGAGAATTTAGAGATCTGGCTGACGTTTTTGGTCTCCCAATACAGCCAGAGAATTGCCAGTACAGAAACAAGCGGCAACGATGCCAGAGCTGCACCTAAGATAGAAGAGCGTTTGGCTAACTCAGAGATTGCAACGATAATCGCTGCTGATGAGCCAAACTTAATTAACAGCCAGGTCATCTTCGGCTACCGCTACGCTGTCTTGGTTTAAATATTGTTGGTTTAATGCGGCCTGATTATCCTGATACTGCTTGATCACCGCACGGGGAACTCCCATACCAGTCACACGCACGCAGTTGTTAGAGAACAGAATATAATAACCACCATTATGATCGATTGACACATCTGTGAGCACATCAACATCAGCGCTCTTTTTGGCCCAGCGCAGAGCCTTGGCAATCCGCGCAGGACCAGTAACGGGAATTATCCCCAGAAAGCGGTACTGACAATCAGAACGACTGGTCTCGATTGTTCCGCGGATTGTCGGCGGCAGCGGACTGGTTGAACTAATCAGACTAGATGGCTTAGCCGAACAGGATGAAAGCAAGAGCAGGACACAGATAAGTGCAAAGTATTTCATGGCTCAGAGAATAGATAATTTGACTGGTTTGCACCAGAGATAAGGTCTTATCCGACGCCTGCAGAAAGTCTTTTTTGGGGTTAGTGACCAGATAGCCCGTAATTCAAGAGATCGTCGCTCTCTTACAGAAACGTTGTTTCCGGCGCGAAAATAACCGATTCTCCTGAGTCCTATTTTGGTGAGAAGGCAAATTTCCGGCCTCCTGAAGATATGCTTAAATGACGCGATAGCAGCATTGCACTTCAGATTAAAGATTGAAGATCGTTAAACAAATGACCTTTGCAGCAAGTCCTAATTAGGGCCTGCTGAAAAAGTCATTTTCGCAGTAATGCTTTATGCTTAGGGCTAAATCTGTTATCTGAAGTGCAAGGGTTTTAGCCAAGAAGGGCCAAAACCCTTGCACTTCACAAACCCGATTAATGGCAATGCTGCTATCGCATCATTTAGATATATCTTCAGGAGGCCCTATCTTGTCTTTTCACCAGAAGAAGCCTTAGGAAAATCGGGGATTTTTGCGCCAGAAACTACGTTTCTGCAAAAGAGCCACGCTCTTTTGAATTAGGGGTTATTTATTTAGCAACCCCTAATTAATTACACTGTTAAATTCGAGTCCCCAACTAACAGGCGTGAGGTTATTTTTTCCACCTCTGCCTGAGCCAGAAACGCTACCCTTAATTGCCGCGTATTTCTCAAACTGACAATCCAGATTTAATTTAAAGTTTGCATTACGGTAAGTCTGAGCAAATCCTGCTGAGCGCTCAACAAGTCTTAACCTGGTTGCCGAGAAGTTCTGACAGTCATTGCCAATCGGCAAAACTTCAAGTTTCAGTAATGGACTAACCGGTAGAAATGACACTGACTTCTCTTGCGCTGTTAGTTTGCGGCCGAAAAACGCAAGATTCAGCTCGCTTCCTGACTTATAAATGAAAACGTCCTGCAGTGTTACATTTTTTTTGCCCACACGAACATAACCGCTAACATTTCCCGGTCTGAACTGACGGCCCTCGCTCTGTGAGCTTTGCCCACTCTTGCGGTAGCTGCCAGCCTCTGCAGGACGTCTGTCCCGATTAGGAAGCTTGGTGATTCCGTTCTGACCTTTGTTTTGTTTTGCCTGCCAGTATTTTTGTTGCCGCTCTATTGTTTTTTGCTGGGCAGCAAGAGCAGAGTTAATCCCGGCAGACTCTTGGTCAGTTTTTGAGAAGTGCTCTTCAAAGAAGTCCTGCGAATCGGGCGCGTTGACAAAGTCAGACTCGTTGCCGGATTGCTGAATTGAAAGGTTCTCGAAAAAGTTTCCCTTAGATGTGTTTTGCAAATTGTAGGCTTTTAGCTTCTCAGATTGTAGATAGCTACGTTTTACCTTTTGCTCGTAGGTAGGCAAAAATGCGTTGAAGATAATTAGCACTGCTAAGATGAAGAGGCCCAGAAAGACATTAACGAAACGATAGTTTTCGTTTTTAATTACCAAACTCTTTGTCAGGCGATCGTGAAGAGCTTGCTTCTTAGCGGTGAACGCTGCCATCAAATAGCCTATTCCCATGATCAGGCCGGACAGGACTTTGCCTAAGTTGCGGGAGAGGGCCCGCAGAAAAGACAGAGTTGCCAGAGTATCTTCGCTTACTACCTCAAGTCCGAGCAACAGCTTACCCGGAGTAGCTCTAAATGAGGAAGACTCAAAGGCTGCCGTATATATGTAGTAGCCAAAGATGGCCGTAATTAATGAAATAATAAGGGTAAATACTGAACTGAAGATCGCTCCCAGACTCCGACCAACATCAGGAATGGCGAAATTAAGTGATTCTGGCGGGAATAACAAAAACGCCAGATAAACAATCAGCGTAGCGATAATGTTGATAAACACTGCGTCAATCAGCATAGCCAGGCCTCTTAACCAGAACCCCGCAAACCTAATTTTAATTTTTTCTTCACCTGGCATAGTAGAACTTCGTAATTCTTAACAAATATTAAGATGCGTTCAAAGAGCCTAATTGTGCAATTTATTGGGTGTTTTGGGTTTGATGAGACGGGATATTGGTATTTAGGGGGTAGTTTTGCTGCCTTTGGGATCTGAACCTGAGAGGTTTTCTGACGATCGGGGGCCAACAGGACACACCTTGCTTTGTTTGCGGAACCTGCGTTCCGCAAACAAAGGTTGAGGAATGTCCCTTGACTCTGCTGGGTGTGGTGGTGGATTGCTTTGACCGGTTGGGAGAGGTCGGCCCCCTGGTCTCGAATGTTCGGAGCAAGCGTGCACTATCAATAAGTTCAAAATTCACTTATAGTCCTGAAGACCATTATTTTACGCCAGTGGCTCAATTGGTAGAGCATTAGATTCCAAATCTAAGGGTTGGGGGTTCAAGTCCCTCCTGGCGTGCCATCTTTAAGCTATAACTTGCACGCACCCTCTAATAGTCCCAAAGTCGGCGTAGCTGGGGTGCTGTGTCGGTAGTCTCTGGTAATTTCGCCCTGACTGTATGCACAAAAGATGCTTCCGCCTTTAAGATGAGCCGTCCCCATTTCATAGTCTTCAGGTCCGGGAGTAAATGGCAGATTTCCGGTCGTGTAGACGATAACGCCCTCGGAGACTTTAAAGCCTTCGATCTCAAACGGGTCTGCCAAAACATTTCTTCCTGTTCCGGAATTATCAGCGTATTCTCCGTGCTGGCTCAAATATAGCTCCTGCGCGGTCTGTAAATTACGTAAGTCAGAAATGGCTACTGCGTCGTAGGCTTTCTCCCGATATTGCGCGAAGTTAGCCAACGCTAATCCGGCCAGAATACCTACGATTGCGACCGTCACCAACAATTCAATCAGAGTAAACCCTTTGCTCATATAGTGCTATCGTCGGCAGCATTAAGATTCATTAGGTTTTAAGAGATCATCCCTCAAAAAACTC
The DNA here is from genome assembly GCA_032356305.1 of Prasiola linearis. Taxonomy (NCBI): domain Eukaryota; kingdom Viridiplantae; phylum Chlorophyta; class Trebouxiophyceae; order Prasiolales; family Prasiolaceae; genus Prasiola; species Prasiola linearis. Next base: position 56,968 of record JAULKR010164123.1, read on the forward strand.
TTTGGAAAAACGATAGGTCTGGCCTGCGATGGAGACTACTACTTCATCCTGCTCGACTGCCATCACGATAATCTCGGTGTCGGCTTTGAGCATTGAACTTTTAGCGGAATAAGCGTGAGACCTGGTTTGCCCGATGCTTTGTCCGGCCATCAATTTTGGTTTAGTTAGTTTTTGCTGATTAGGATTCATTATACCAGCTCCAGCTTGCCGGATGTTTTGCTGCGTTTGCGTTTGCCGACAGACTGACTTTTGCGGCTACTAAAGTCACCCTGGTCATCAAGCTTAATTCGTAGTCGCAGGTTGTTTGCGCTATCGGCATTCTTTAAGGCTTCGTCCAAGGTGATCTTGTCCTCTCTGTAGAGATTGTAGAGCGACTGGTCAAATGTCTGCATGCCAAACTGGGCGCTGTTAGAAATTGCTTCACGGATTTCATTGATCTCTCCTTTATGGATCAGATCTTTTACCCGTGGACTATCGGTCATTACCTCAACAGCTACTGCCCTGCCGCCATCTTTACTGGGCACTAACCGCTGACTGATAATTGCCCGCAGGTTGAGCCCAAGCTGCATGTAAATTTGCTTGTGTTGCTCTGGCGGAAAGAAGTTCATGATCCGCTCAATTGCCTGATAAGCATTATTACTGTGCAGAGTTGCCAGACAGAGATGCCCGGTCTCAGCAAAGGTAATTGTAGACTCCATTGTCGACTTATCGCGAATCTCTCCAAGCAGTACGACATCCGGCGCCTGACGAAAGGCGTTTTTCAGAGCAACGTTAAAACTCTCCGTGTCCATGCCAATCTCGCGCTGGGAGATGATCGACATGCCGTGTTCATGAACAAATTCAATCGGATCCTCAATGGTAATAATGTGGCCGGCCGAATTTATACTGCGGTGCTTAATCATCCCGGCAAGCGATGTGGACTTGCCTGAGCCAGTGGCACCCACCAGTAAAACTAAACCTCTTTTAGCTAAAGCGATATCTTTTATTACTGGTGGTAAATCAAGTTGATCTACTGTCATGATCTCAGATTTGATCTTTCTGATTACGCAAGCGGCACATCCTCTTTGCACGTATGCATTTAAGCGGAAACGACCGATCTTCTTATAATTAAGAGCGATATTAATTTCTTGCTTTTCTTCGAACTCGTTAATATTGTTCTCGCTGAGTACTGAATAAATCAGCGCTTTTACTTTCTCTCCGCTTAGCTTCTCACTGCCGGCTGCACGCAGTACACCTTCGATGCGATACATCGGGGCACTATCCTCAGTCACATATAAATCAGAAGCCATGTAACGATTCATCAGCTCCAGCAAATTGATCATATCCATAATTATCTACTCTACTCTTCCATAAAATCTTGCGGCGTATTTGCCTTCTCAATTGCCGTCTGGCGGGTAATCTTGCCGGCAGCCAGCAGGTCTGCCAGTGCCATATCCATTGTCTGCATTCCGACACCCTGACTAGTCTGCATCATGCTGGGTATCTGGTGAATTTTACCTTCGCGAATCAGATTTCTGACCGCAGTTGTTCCAACAAGAATCTCTAGAGCTGCCACCCGGCCTCCACCCACCTTCTTACAAAGATTTTGGGTGACAATCCCCTGAATGGACTCAGCAAACATTGCTCTGATCTGTGGCTGTTGTGCCGGCGGGAATACATCAATAATCCGGTCAACAGTTTTCGGAGCGCTGGATGTATGCAGCGTCCCCATCACCAAGTGACCAGTTTCAGCGGCAGTCAGCGCTAACTGAATAGTCTCTAAATCGCGCATCTCACCCACGAGGATCACGTCAGGATCTTCGCGCAAGGCAGATTTTAAGGCCGCTTTAAAGCTCATTGTGTGATTGTTGACCTCGCGCTGGCTGATCAGGCAGCCCTTTGATCGGTGCACAAACTCGATTGGATCCTCAACAGTCAGGATATGCCCGTCACGTTCCCTGTTCATCATATCGACGATGGCAGCCAGCGTTGTTGACTTACCAGAGCCGGTCGGACCAGTCACCAAAAACAAGCCCCGCTCCTTCTGGGCAATCTCGTAGAGTACTTTTGGCAGGTTTAACTGATCCATTGATAAAATCTCTGTCGGAATCTTCCGGAATACTGCTGCCATCCCCCGCTTCTGCATGAATACATTAACCCGCAGACGCATGATTGTGCCGACTTCAATCGCAAAATCGATGTCCTTAAATTCCTCAAATGTCTTTCGCTGCCCATCGTTCATAATGTCGTAGAGCATCTCCTGGGTTTGCTCCTGGGTGAGCACATCCATTTTCAGGCGCTTCATTGACCCGTGAATGCGCATCATCGGGGCCTCGCCCGCCGAAATATGGACGTCTGAGGCGTCCTGTTGGTTGGCGAATTTAAGAATGTTTGTAATGTCCATAGATATCAGATCCGATTAATCACAAGTTAAGATGAGTATTGGCGTCAAAAGACTGCAAAAACTTATGATTCACGGCTAAAAACTGCTAAGACTATCGTTTGCCTCTGCATAAAACCTAAGTGCTATTTGTGAAAAGTGATATTTATCTGAAGACGGTCAACCTGCAGCTCGACAATCTGCTCCTTGCCGCCTGCAGTTTGCTGGACGGAATTAGCGCTGAGCAGAAGACCTCTCTGATACTAGTTGAAGATCAGTCCAAGGCGCAGAAGCTGCGGGCAGCGCTAAATTTTCTTAAACCGGACTGCGCCCTGCTCTTTCCGGAGTGGGAGACAATTGATTACCAGCCTGAGCTGGTATCCGCTGAGATTTCTGGCAGACAAAACCTGATCATCAGCTTGCTTGGTCAAACCCGGCAAGCGTCTAACCCGCGGCCACTCCTAATCAGCTCCCTAACAGCAGCCTGCAGGCTACTCAATCAGCCTGATAAATTAGCTGGGCAAACACTAGTCATTCGCACTGGTGATTGCCTACCACCCGCCAAATTTAGCCTTGAGTTAGAAGCGCTTGGCTATCAGGCTAAAAAACTTGCTGATGAGACTGGTCAATTTGCTTTGCGTGGCAACGTAATTGACTTTGTTGCCGCTGATGCCGGCTCAGATCAGACAGGGTCAAGCTATGGCATCAGAGTAGAGTTTAATCACGAGCAGATAATTGAGCGAATCAGCCGCTATGCAGTGACTTCTCAACGCAGCGATAGTTCAGGTCTCCTCAAGACATATGAGGTTCTGCCGCTCCGGTTACAGGCAGAACAGCCCGGAGATCTGCGCGCCCTACTCGACCACCCGGGGCTGGCGACGGCCACGGTAATAAACCCTGAGCTTACTTTGCAAAACTACCAGAAGCGTTATCACCAGCTTGAGAAAAAGTTTGCTGCGGGCGCCTCTGAAAAAGACTTGCTGCCTCCTGATTCGGTCTTTAAGTCCTTCCCGATCGTTGCAGCGCTGATTGAGCAAGCTGCTGTAACAGAAACCGGAGAGATGCAGTCGGCACAGCCCTTAGTTAAGATATCTCCTGACCTCAGAGTAAATTCTTTACCTGACTTTTCTGCTGAACAAGCTGCGGCCAGTACCGCTCAGTCGTTTAGGGTGGTCCTCTCGCAGGATCTGGCAGCAGGCTACAGCGTACTGATTGTGATCTCAGACTTAAAGAAACTTAACCGTCTCAGAGATTTTTTTGCGGAAAGCCCTTTTGAGCCGGAGCAATTGGTGACACCTGTTGGTGAGTGGCTGGCGCTTGAGGCGTCAAGGCAGTCTACCCTCTACTATAGCTTTGGGAATATTAGTGAAGGCATCAAAACAGTTGCTAATCAGAAAGCTATCTACACCGAAGCCGATCTCTTTGGCTACCAGCAGCAAGCAAGCGGCAGTAGTCTGGCGCAAAAAGTTGCTAAAGAGAGCAGCTTAAAACGCCTAATCTCAACACTCTCCTTTCTGAGCGCCGGTGACGTTGTCGTGCATGAGGATTACGGCCGGGGGCGCTATCAGGGCCTGAAGAAAATTACTGTAGCAAGTCAGACTGGCGAGTTTTTACAAATTGACTATGCCGACAGCAAGCTGTTTTTGCCTGTAGACCGAATCGGCCGCATCCAAAAATATCAGAGCGCCACTACTGACGACTCAAACACTGAATTAGATAAGCTTAGTTCGCAGCGCTGGCAAAATATTAAATCCAAAGTTAAAAAATCCGTTGATATCCTAGCTGGTGATTTGATTAATCTTTATGCCAAGCGCGCCAGTGTCAAAGCAAAAGCCTTCCCTCCGATAGAATCGCTTGACCAGGAATTTGCCGATTATTTCCCGTATAAGGAGACTGTCGATCAGGCTAAGGCGATTAACGAGGTTCTAATCGATCTGGCCAAAGACGTTCCAATGGATCGCCTGATTTGCGGTGATGTGGGCTTTGGTAAAACTGAGGTGGCAATGCGTGCAGCCTTTAAGGTGGCTGCAAATAACTCGCAGGTTGCTATTCTGGCTCCGACCACCCTGCTGGCCCAGCAGCACTACGAGAATTTCAGGCGGAGATTTAAACCCTTTGCGCTTAAGGTTAGATTACTAACCCGCTTCCAGACTGCCGGAGAGGTGCGCACGATCAAAGACGAGCTTGCCAGCGGTAAGTGTGATGTGTTGATCGGCACTCATAAGATCCTCAGCCGGGGTCTGGCCTTTGCAAATCTGGACTTGCTGGTCGTCGATGAGGAGCAGCGTTTTGGGGTGAAACAAAAAGAGCGGCTTAAACATCTAAAAACAGCTGTGCACACACTGGCAATGTCTGCCACGCCAATTCCTCGTACTCTGTATATGTCACTGATTACCATCCGCGATCTAAGTATTATTGCCAGTGCGCCGCAACTCAGAAAAAATATTAAAACTACCTTTAGCAACTACGACCCTGGTCTAGTTGCTGATACGATCGAGCGTGAACTAAATCGGGGTGGCCAGGTATTCTATCTGCACAACCGCGTCCTTGATCTGCAGTCTGTCAAAACTCAATTGCAACAACTTTTGCCGGATGTCACTTTTGCCACTGCGCATGGCCAGATGCCGGAGAAATCTCTGGAATCAATCATGCATGAATTCAAAGCGCAGAACATTCAGGTGCTGATCACGACAACAATTATTGAGAACGGTATAGATCTGCCAAATGTAAATACCTTAATTGTCGACCAGGCGGACCGCTTTGGTTTGGGACAGCTCTATCAGATCCGCGGGCGGGTTGGTCGTAGTCCGCGTCAGGCATATGCTCTGCTACTAGTCGGTGACAAGAAGCAAATCACAGCAGACGCTACTGAGCGGCTGGAGGCTCTGGCCCAGATTGATGATTTAGGCCAAGGTTTTCGACTCAGTATGAAGGACCTGGAAATCAGAGGCACCGGTAATGTCCTGGGCAAAGAACAGTCCGGAAACATTAATCTGATTGGCTATGAGCTCTTCACTAAGCTTGTGCGAAACGCTCTTGATTCTTTGCAGGGAAAAACTCTGCAAAGTAGTGTTGAACCCGAGCTTAGCATTAAAGAGCCCGCCTATATCCCTGATGATTACCTTAATAACGCAGCTGAGCGCTTAATCCTCTATCAGCGGTTTGCCGGCTGCAACACGGCACACGAGATAACAGAGCTGATGCTCGAGATTGCTGATCGCTACGGGGATCCTCCCCAGCTAGTGCATAATTACAGTAAGGTAATGAATATCCGCTTGATTCTCAAAAAATTCGGGATTAAAGAATTAAAAGTTACTGACCAGATGATTAAGCTGGTTGCTGACGCTCAGGAACATCAGTTATCGGTTGAGAAAATCATCAGTGTCTGCAACGCTGAGCCTCAGACATATAAGCTAAGTGGCCAGCAGACGCTGGTGTTCCAGCTGACTGAGCCACTCGAGCTTGACCAACTCTGCATACGTATTGCAAACTCTTTGGAGGAATTTGCTGCTTAGCAGATTTATTAATCTGTGCTGCGTCTCTTCTCAGCCACTAATCGGTAGGAAACATGAAGATAAATCGCCTCAAACTTCTGCTTGTCGCAGTAGTAATTCTTTTGCCTTCGCTGGTAAACGCTCAGGAACAGAACAGCGAAGCCTTACGGGATTTTAAAGAAGAATTAGCTGAGCCTTCTGCTGAGCCGCTTGCAGATCCGTTGCTTCCGGGCTCGACCGGCAGTTTCCCGATAATCCGGGTTCTAGAGGATAAAATTGCCATCCGGACTCCGGTCGGTACCTACTCAAACCCGATTACTCAATTGCGCTACGAGCCTCTGGTGGATTTGCAGGAGCGAAATCTGGCAGCAGCGCAGTCAGACATCACAATTCGCGGTGGTATTTTTGAAAATACCGGCATCAGTGTTGGCGCAGCAACGCTGGTTGACCCACAGACAGGCCACTATTCAGCAGAACTGCCGATATCAGATTTGATGTTAGCAGCGCCTAAGGTGCTGACCGGAACTGAGAATGCAATCTATGGTTTTAATTCATCAGTCGGAACAATTAACTACGGCTGGCGGCCAATCAATGACAATATCACGGTCCGGGCTGGTGCCGGCACTCACAACTATAATGTACAGCAAGGTTATTTTGCCCGGAGTGACGTGGCTCAAACTGTAGTCGGTGCCTTGGGTTTTGATTTTGATGCTGCCCGGTCTGAGCTTGAAGGCACAAGAGCCGGCGGTCAGAGTGAATTTGAGCGGGTCGCGATGCGCGCGCAGCTGCTCGGCGACAGGCATCAGTCTGATTTGTTTTTTGGCTATCAGGACAAAGAGTTCAGCTGGCCAAATCTCTATGCGCTTGAAGAACTGCACAACATCGTCAGCAGCAGTGGGATAGAGTCTGAGGCCCTGCAGACAACTTTTATCGCGCTCAATCACCAACAGGAATACAACGCTGCCGATACGCTGGAGGTCTCAGCACACTATCGTAAGAACAAGGATGACTACGAGTTTGACAAATTTAACCCTGGTTTATTTAATCCATTTGAACACGAAACTGAGGTCTATACGCTGGGCTTAACCGGGCAGAACAAATTCACCGAATTTAACCTTAACTATCACGGCCAGCTGACAGGCGAAGAGATTGAATCTACCTCGCTGACTTTTGGCGAGTACAACAGCCGGACTTTCGGTAAATTTGCGATCGCGCCTGAGAAAATTATTGACCTTTGCGCCTGTAACGGCAGCAAGCTTGCCCTGACTACAGGTGTAAACTACGACTATTCAAACCGTAACGGAGATTTATTCTCGCCTCTGGCTGAGGTCGCTTATCTCTTTGACAGAGGTGAAGACGACTTTCAGAAGTACTATTTTGGCTATGCACGTACCTCGCAGCTGCCCGGCTACACTGCCATCTCAGGCAGCGAGAGCTCCGGCCTCTTCCGGGGTAACTCTGAGCTGGGTCGCGAGCGCAGCAGTAACTTCGAAGTTGGCTACGACGTCAGAAAAGCATACTTTACGCTGCACAATGCCGTATTCTACCGCGAGGATAGTGACCTGACAGATTGGACATTTACCAGCGGCACCACTCCTTTTGCCAGCCGGACCGCTAATCCGGTCGATATTAATGTCTGGGGCTTAGAGACTGTTGGGACAGCTGAGGTCTCTGATGCTCTTGAACTTGTGCTAAGTTATGGCTATCTGAGTAAAGACGAGAGCTACGGTGCTGAAGAGACCGATGCTAGTTTTTATGCGCTGAACTTTCCTGAGCACCGTTGGACCGCAGCGGTACAATATTTAATTAGTGAGACGCTTGAACTCAGCGTGGACAATGAATTTCGCATCCAGAAAGCTAACTCGCTCCGCAGAGGAGAAGATGACGCCATCTTCACAACAGCTCAGCTGACCTGGCGAGTGCCTGAGAATGAGGCTCTGAGTTTAAACTTTCTGGTTGATAATCTCTGGAAGACTAATTTTGAAGATGTTCCGGGAGTCCCTGGACGCGGCAGATTATTTGCGCTGAATCTGGTTTATCAGCTCGATTAGTAACTTTGCCTTATTAGTCCTTTATGCTTAGATAAACGCTGTGAACAGCAAATCCGATCAAACCGTACAACTAGTCCTGACAGCAGTTGACCTCCAGTCGGCAAATTCCGCTGCGATTCTTACCTATCTGCGTCTGAAGTTTGCGATCGATTTAGCAGATCAGGAGGCGCTGGCCGAGAGACTACCATTAGTGCTGAGGGCTGCTGATTCTGCGCAGGAGCTCAGTGGATATGCAGAAGACCTCGCTACTCTTGGTGCTGAGACCTCAGTTGCGGCTGCAGACCTAGCTTCCGACAGCGGAACTCTTAGCGCCACTCAATCCGAGAAAACAGAGCTAGAAACAACAGAGCCAGCTAGTCAAGAATCCTCTGCTGACAGCGACTCTTATGATCTGGAGTTTGAGCTTGACGAAGCATTAGCCGATAACCCAGCTAAGCGGTCAGAAAACACCTCCGATGAACCCGAAGAGTTCATTGTCGATCCTGAGAGTCTGACCGATGCTGACTTTCAGGGTGATTCTGAGGGCGATTCTGAAACTAATTCGGAACCAACGGAATTTCAGATTTTCTCAAGCAAGGATGGCTCCCCGGAAAAGAATAAGATCAGCCGCAAGCAAAACCAGCTGGTACTCAACACTCTGCTGACGATCTTAATTGCTGTGATTGTTTTTAGTGTTTCCCTGCTTTTTATTGATGCCGATAACAGCGAGCAAATCAAAAAAGATGTTGAGGTTAAGCTTAACAAGATCGTAAAGTCTCTGGCGCTTGACGCTGCAGAACCAGTAGAGAACACGTTTGTCCGTAAGCAGAAGTACCGCGCAAAGTTTACGGTCGATCGCGTGACATTTTTGGCCGAAATCACGGCAAAACCGTCAAAAGCCTATGAGGTGACGATCTATGGAGAGAACGGTGCAGTCCAGACCGAAGGTTTATATCTCACCCGCATCGACTACAGCAGTCAGAATATAAAAAACATTGAGGCAGACGAAGAATCCGGAAAAGTTGATACCAGTTTTGAGAACACCGGGGTCTTAAAGATTTTTATTGAACACGAGGGTCAGCTGCACCGCCCGACAACTAAAGCATATGTCACCGGCCAAATTGATCCTCTGGGAAAATTTATCCAAATCAGACTATTAGTGAACCGCGGTTTTGCTGAGCTCCCTGAAACCTCGCAATTTATTATAGACCCTGAAGCTCCGGAAAACGTTAAAGTATTTATTGATGAAGAAATCAGACTCGAGAAAAAATCAAAATTATAAAGCCTTATTTCTGTTGTTGTTTTCGCTCAGTTTATGGCAACTGGGAGCGCCATTACCATCTTTGGCAATCGACTTAAACGACCGGGTTGTAGCTAGCGTCGACCGCGAGGCAATCCTTGAGAGCGAGTTAGACCAACGGCTTGATTATCTGCGGAGCACCGGAGCTGCTGCTAATGTGACCGAGTCACAGCTGCTCGAACAGTTAATCAGCGAAAGACTATTACTCACAATTGCCCGCGAGGAGGGCGTTAAAACCTCAGAGGATGAGATCAAACGTTACGCAGGTTTCATTGCTAAGCAAAATAACCTTAGTACAAGAGAATTTTACGCGAAAAACTCTAAAGCCGGCGTCTCAAAAGCTTTTTTGCATGAGCAGCTAAAAACCGAGATTATTAAACAGAAGCTAAGCGGCAAATTATTTCAGTCTGAGATTGCGATCAGCCAAACCGAAATCGACAAGTTTATCAGCGAAAATCAGGAGCTAGGTCAGCAGACAAACAGAATCAAACTGCTGATGCTGACGCTGACACCAGGTGCCGGCCAAAACTCAGAAACATTTCAGGCAGCAGCGCAAAAGATACAGGAGAAGCTCAAAAACCGCCCGCTGTTATTCAAGAAAGAGCAAAAAGGTACCTACACCGACCTCGGGTGGTTATCTGTTGAGGACCTGAATGCCGGGATCCGGCCAGCTGTGGAAAACTTGGCCTCCGGTGCTGTATCGGAGACACTGATTAGCTCAGATCGGGCGGTGATCTTTAAGGTCTTGGCCAAAACAACTAAGAAGGTACAATCTGACGAGAAAATTCAGTCTCAGGCTAAAGAATTTTTGCAACGACGCAAACTATCTGAATTGATGAACAAGTACATCCAGAAGGAGACTGCTGAAAAACACGTTATTGAAAGAAAATTATGAAAATTGAAATACCAGAATATATCTTCAGAGAGTATGACATCAGAGGAACTGTTGAGACAGAACTCTCAGAGCAGCTTGCCTATCTGATCGGCAGAGCCTATGCCAAACTAGCTGTTGATGCAGGAGAAGATAACATCGTTGTCGGACACGACTGCCGGCACACCTCTCCTGCTTATGCAGACGCAGTCTGCCGGGGAATTAATGATGGTGGTCTGTCTGCTGTACTGATTGGTGAGTGCCCCACCCCCCTGGTTTACTGGTCAATCTATCAGGAAAACTACGGAGGCGGAATTATGGTCACCGGTAGTCACAACCCGGCAGATATGAATGGCTTTAAGATCTGTCTGGGCAAAGACACCCTGCATGGCGCACAGATTCAGACAATAAAGGGCTTAGTTCAAGAATTTAATCAGGATGCTAAAGTATCAGACACCCCCGGGAAAAAAACTACGCGGCAATATCTGCAGGCATATCAGGATTTCTTGGTAGACCATTCCAAAGACCATCAGGGAGACCCCAAGCTCAAAATAGTCGTTGATGCCGGTAACGGGGTCGCTGGTTTAGTCGGACCGGCTGTGTTGCGGCGACTCGGCCATGAAGTCATCGAGCTCTTTTGTGAGCCTGACGGCAACTTCCCGAATCATCATCCCGATCCTACTGTCCCGGAAAACCTCAAAGACCTGCAAGAAAAAGTGCTTGCTGAAAAGGCTGATTTTGGTATCGGCTGGGATGGCGATGGCGACCGGATTGGTGTTGTCGATGAGCAGGCAAATGTGATCTACGGTGACATGCTGGTGCTGATCTATGCGCGCGCTATCCTTAGAGAAGTCCCTGGCGCAACTATTGTGGCGGACGTTAAGTGCTCAGAGCAATTATTTAATCAGGTCAGAGCAGCCGGTGGAAATGCTGTAATGTGGAAGACTGGGCATTCTCTGATTAAGAGCAAATTAAAAGAGCTGGGCGCTGAACTTGGCGGTGAGATGAGTGGTCATATCTTCTTCAAGCATCGTTTCTACGGCTTTGATTGTGCCAATTATTGCTCCTGCCGCCTGGTAGAAATTGTCAGCCAGTCAGACAGACCATTCTCTGCACTGTTGGCGGACCTGCCGCAAACCTTTAACACCCCTGAGATTCGGAGCGAGTGTCCTGAAGAAAAGAAATTTGCGATAGTCGAAAAGGCAAAAGAGGTTTTTGCGGATTACGAGTTTAACGACATTGACGGTCTGAGAATCAAATTTGATGAGGGCGGCTGGGGGTTGATCCGGGCTTCAAATACGCAACCAGTGCTGGTGATGCGTTTTGAGGCTGACAGCGAGGAGAAGCTACAGGAGTATAAAAAACTGGTTTTAAACAAAGTGGCAGAAATCTCTGCTAGTCTTTAGGAGTAGGTGCCTTGAGTAAGCCAAAAGTTATCAGCCTCGAAGAACACGGCATTGAGCCGGAACTAATAGACATCGACGCCCGTAAGGTGATCAACCGTCTGCAGTACAAAGGTTTTGCTGCATATGCTGTTGGTGGTTGTGTGCGTGATTTGTTACTGCACAAGAAGCCAAAAGACTTTGACCTGGCAACCGATGCTAAGCCAAGCGAAATTGCTAAGATTTTTGCTAACTGCCGGATTATTGGCAAGCGCTTTAAACTTGTTCAGGTTTTCTTCCGGGGGCGCAAGATCATCGAACTTGCCACCTTCCGCAGCGAGGAGACAAATGACGAAGACGAGGCAGAGAGAGTTACTGATAATTGTTACGGTACAATTAAAACCGATGCTCAACGGCGCGACCTGACAATTAATAGCCTTTACTATAATCCGGAAACAGCCGAAATTCTTGATTTCAATAGTGGCTACAGCGACTTAAAACACCGTTCAGTCAAAACTGTAATTTCGGCAGAAAAAAGTTTTGAAATCGATCCGGTGAGAATTCTACGGACGATCAGGCATGCCGCCCGCACCGGCTTCTCAATCGGCAAAAAAGAACAAAAAATGATCGTCGCAAAGAAAGCGCTGTTAGTAGACTGCCCACAGATGCGAATTTTTGAAGAACTTGCAAAGGATTTCTCATCCGGCTACCTGCAGGAGGTAATCGAGTATTATAACCGCTTTGATCTGACTGATGACTTCTTCCCCGCTTTGGCTGCGAATTTGGCAGAAGCCCCGGAGAGTGCTGCTAATTTCAGGCTCTGCCTTAAAGGAATCGACAGGCTAGTTTTGGAGAAGAAGATGAATTCCTACATTCCAATTCTCGCCACAATTGCTCTGTTTAGCCTGCCGGAATACCAGACCTCACGTTCAGTGGTTGATTACTATAAGAATCAAGGCAGCATCTCTGATCAGGTCGACTCTACTTTTGACTTGCTGCACGTTCCAAAAAAGGCGAGGTACGATGTCGATAGTCTGCTGAAGATGCTCTTTGTTGAGGAGAAGAATAAGACTGCTAGCCGGCCATCTAAGGTTAAGGATTATGGTCTTGATAAAGAGTATAAGCTCTTCAAACGAATTATTGGGATCTGAAGAATTAATACTTGGGGGTGCTTTGCTTCCTTTAGTTTTTTAGCCTTTCATAGTTTTCTAACGATCGTGTGCCAACAGGACACTTCTTTCGCCTTTCCCTCGCCCGCGCTCGGGAAAACCGGGGAGAGGTGTCCCTTGACTCTGCTGGGTGTGGCAGCTGCCTGAATCAGCAGCGTCAGCGAGTTAAACAACCCTACAATCCACTAGCCTAAACAACTGCCTGTTCTAGCAGAGTCAAGGGACACCTCTAAGCCTAAGGTAGAAGACTTATGTCTTCTACTTTAGACAGAAGTGTCCTGTTGGTTCCGATCATCAGACAGCCGCACCAAGCAGAACCGATAATTCTCCAACCTGCCTTGGCTCTGATCGTCAGACAGCCCCAGCTGGCAAAACCGACATCTCTCCAACACCTGCCCAACCCCATCCGTCAACTCGCCAGACCCGGCAAAATCTACTACTCTCCTGCTTTGCTAAGGCTTACTTCTTAGTCTATATTCGTATCCCGTCATGAATCAGAAAAATCAAAAGTTTCTCTTTGTTACGGGAGGAGTAGTATCATCTATCGGAAAGGGCCTCTCGTGCGCTTGTCTCGGTGCTTTATTTAAAGCTAGAGGCCTTAATGTCACAGCGCTCAAACTAGATCCCTACATCAATGTTGACCCCGGGACGATGAGTCCGCTGCAGCATGGTGAAGTGTTTGTCACAGACGATGGTGCAGAAACAGATCTTGACCTTGGCCATTACGAACGCTTTTTAGAAACTGCGCTGAGCAAGGCAAATAATTTCACAGCCGGCCAAGTCTACGAAACCGTGATCGCCAATGAGCGCAAAGGCAAATACTTGGGCAGCACTGTTCAGGTGATTCCTCATATTACTAACGAGATTAAGGACCGGGTTTATGCCGCAGCCAAGGGCTACGATATCTGTATTGTAGAGATCGGAGGTACCGTTGGGGATATCGAGAGTCTGCCTTTTGTAGAAACTATCCGCCAGATTAGGCGCGAGGTCGGCTGGCAGAATGCAGCTTTTATTCACGTAACACTGGTTCCCTACATTAATGCCGCCGGAGAGTTTAAAACAAAACCGACTCAGCACTCTGTTAAGGATCTGACCAGCTTGGGGATTCAACCAGATTTTATCCTTTGCCGGTCTGAGACTCCGCTTGACGAACAAATTAAGGCCAAGATTGCCCTGTTCTGTAATGTCAATGAGAAGCATGTTGTCAATGCTTATGATGTCAGTAGTATCTATGAACTGCCGCTGATCCTGCATGATGAAGAGCTTGATGATGAAATCCTTGACCGTTTGAATATCTGGACAAAGAAACCGGATCTGAGCAGCTGGGAGAAAATTGTAAACATCCGGAAGAACCCAAAGAGTCCAAAACTCAACATTGCAATGATTGGTAAATATACTGACCTAGTAGAGAGCTACAAGAGTCTAACTGAGGCACTTACGCATGCAGCCTTTGCCAACAATTGCGCGCTGGAAATCAGCTATGTCGACAGCGCCGAATTGGTCAAACATGGGGCTCAGGAATGTTTGAGTAAGAATGTTTCCGCAATCCTGATTCCCGGTGGCTTTGGTGACCGCGGGACAGAGGGCAAAATAGCGGCAATTGCCTATGCTCGCGAGCAAAAAATTCCTTTCTTCGGAATCTGCCTTGGTTTGCAAATGGCGGTGATCGAGTATGCGCGTAATGTGCTGAACTTACCGGCTGCCACCAGCCGCGAATTTGATGAAAACTCTGAGTGCTCAGTGATCGATTTAATGCCTGATCAGCTAGATGTGAAGACCAAGGGGGCGACAATGCGCTTAGGCGCCTATCCGTGTAAGCTTGTGGAGAACACCAAGGCTCAGGCCATCTATCAACAGTCTGAGGTCAGCGAGCGGCACCGTCATCGCTTTGAGTTTAATAATGAATTCCGTGAGCAGTTTGCAGCTGGCGGCCTGGTCTTTGCTGGCCTCTCTCCTGATGAGAAGCTCGTTGAAATTATTGAAATTGCCGATCATCCTTGGTTTATTGGTGTGCAATTCCACCCGGAGTTCAAGTCTTACCCACAAAATCCGCACCCACTGTTTAAAAGCTTTATTGCAGCCGGACTCGATTATCAGCAGAAGCATCAGCCAGCTCACAATAATGCTGAGAATAATGCTGAGAATAATTCAGTCAGCCAAGAGTCTGCGAATGTCTAGAACTTGTCAGCTCCCTGGATTCTTTGAAGTCGGCCCAGAGAAGCCTCTGACGATTATTGCCGGCCCCTGCCAGATTGAATCTGAGGAACATTGCCTGATGCTGGCTGAGAAAATAGCGCAAATCTGCTCTGAGTTCCCTGTGCAGCTGATCTTTAAGTCCTCTTTTGATAAAGCAAATCGGACTAGTCTGAGCGCGCAGCGGGGGGTTGGAATCGATCAGGGTTTGAAAATTCTGGATCTGGTTAAGCAGCACTATCACCTTCCGGTAATTTCTGACGTGCATAATCCGCAACAGGCAAAACTGAGTGCAGAGGTTTTAGATGTGCTGCAGATCCCTGCTTTTCTGTGCCGACAGACTGATTTATTAATTACAGCCGGTAGCACAGGCAAAGCAGTCAATATAAAAAAAGGACAGTTTCTGGCTGCAGCAGATTTAAAATTTGCTGCAGAGAAAGTTGCCAGCGAAGGCAATCACAATATTTTACTCTGTGAGCGTGGTACTAGTTTTGGCTATCGTGATCTGATTGTTGATTACAGAAACTTTGAGATTATGTCTGAGCTTAATTATCCCGTAGTTTTTGATGCAACCCACAGCGTCCAAAAAATAGGTGGCAGTGGCGGGGGTAGCTCAGCTGGCAGCCGTGAGTATGTAGACTTGCTGGCAACAGCTGCGGTAACAACGCCAATCTCAGCAGTCTTTCTGGAGGTGCATGATAATCCGGACAGCGCACCTTCTGACGGCATGAACATGCTCAATCTGAGTCAGTTTGCAGCTTTAGTTAAGAAGCTTTCCGGATTGAGAAATTTTCTGCAGGAACTCCGAACTTAATCGTCAGAGAAGAATGTTTGGAATTTCCCAGAAAAAGCTGTCGATAATTCTGGTGATGATGATCGTTGGTGGCTTTTTTTATTTTGCCAGTCAAAACTTTGACAGCACCCCTGAACAGCAGCTACAGCTGCAGGCCTTTAGCGGTCCTGAGGTAAATGAGGTCGGCCCCAATTTACAACCGACAAAACAGATTCCGGAGCAGACTGAAGTTAAGAAATCCCCCTCAATCAAGCTAGGGGGGTTTTTGCGTAAAGCTGAGCAGGATGGCAGATTGCGCTGGCGTCTCTCTGGTGAAGATGTCGAAATTGACCAGGCTCAGACAAATGCCTTAATCCAGCTGCCCTCACTGACCTATTACAATCCAGATGGCGAGATTAAAATTATAGCTGAATTTGCAGATGTTGCCCTGAGTCCTGACTCAATTACTGAGGCAAAATTAGAGCGGAAGGTACTGGCTGAGACCAGCGCCTACGTACTGCAATCTGATAGTGCGATATTTAGAAACGAGGCCGGCACACTATCTGCGCAGGGAAATGTTAAAATCTTCAGCGACAAGATTAACGTTAAAGGAAACAGTTCGTTTAGCAGACTCAACATCGATGAACATGAGGTCAGAAAGAATGTTGATAGCGAAATTAAAACTAAGGACAGCAAAAGCGACCGGGACAAAATTATCAAGGTCACCTCCGGTTATCTCCGCTATAACAGTAAGGCCGGCGATTTTAAATATCAGGACAATGTGGTGGCCGTAGATGGCGCGTTCACAATTAAGGCGAATGATATTACTGGTATTGTCGATGGCAACCAAGAACTCAAACGGATGGTTGCTACCGGGAACGTGCGGATTAATGATACGCAAATGAGCAGCCAATCTGATAAAGCCGTATTCAATCTTGGTCAAAATGAGGTCGAACTCACGGGTAATCCTGAGGTTACGCAAAACAGAAGTGTCCTTAAAGGCTCAAAAATTGTTTATAATCTCGAGACTGAAAAAAGTCAGGCTACAGGAGATGTCTCAGTATCTATGCTTGAGGGATAGCTGCTCTGGTCCAAGTTTTAACTAAATCTGGGTGAGCGCAAACGTAGGGTGAAGGTTAATCGAGCACTCGTGATTTTCTCGGCCTGGGTAGCTGCCCTGCAATTAGAGCCCGCTGAAAAAGTCTTTGGTGTAATGATGCTCAATATTTAGGGGTTACTTATTCAGCAACCCCTAATTAGCACTAAGAGTTTTACAGGAACCGAACCTTGATCAAGAAGAAGCACCTGAGAATTTTGCCATACTCTAATCTGAGTCTTAAAAAAGGAAACCTTACAAACGGCAAAACACCTATTCTAGATCAGCAAATTGTTATTGAATTAAAAGCTTGTGATCGATTAGGTTGCCTATTGTCTGGGAGGGCTGAAAAACAGAATTCTAAGCAGAGTGCGCTATCCCCGTATTAGTAAGCACGCTATGGATAAGAAAAAAATATTCCTGTTTGGAAACAGTAAGTCTGAGACCAGCACTCTGATCGCCGAGATGTTTAACGCTCTGGGTTTTGATGTGATCAATCTGAATAAGGAGTGCTTCCTAAATAACAGAGAAACCAAAATTGAATTTACCGATGCTGATTTGGTCTTTGTTGATGTGAACAAGTTTAATCCGAAAGTAGTCTCTGTTCTAAAGAAGCTGCGTAAAATCTGCCAGAATAAACCACTGCTGATTAGTTCAGCCTCCTATCAGCATGAGTTCTTCAGCTCATTCACTGATGACCAATATGCTACTTTTATCGCTAAGCCTTTTGATTTGGAAAAATTAAATTGGGTGATTAATCGCTACAGAGTCTAGCGGAGGTTTCGCTCTTCTGCTCAAACGTAGTGCCTGCAGCATTGTCTTTTATCTATCTCAACCTTTGCGTGCTAATAAAATCAAGGAAAGGCCAGCGCAAAGTTTTTTTGACGCCAGGCCAGCTCCGTGGCATTCAAGCTCTCACTAGGCTGATTTCTAGTGCAAGGGTTTGGCCATTGCTCTTTATATTTGATAAGGAGTCCTTCTTAATTAGGGGTTACTTATTCAGCAACCCCTAAGTATCCAGCATTATAATCTGAAAGACGTTTTCAGCAGGCCCTAATTAAACCTGATGACGAGATAAATCTTGACTCCCGATCCAATCTTCTCATAGAGAGGAATGGTGGTGCCCAGTAAATTGTAGATATCGAATTAGGCTATTTTTAGCACCTCTGCGATTGACGCCCAGATCCCTGAACACTATAATTTGCCGACCGATGTCTGAGACCCTTAAATCAAAATCACTACTCGCCAATGATCTGACTAAGTCCTATTCGGGCCGACAAGTGGTCAAAGGCGTCACTCTGGGTTTGCAGACCGGACAAATCGTTGGTCTGCTTGGTCCTAATGGAGCTGGTAAAACTACGTCGTTCTATATGTGTGTCGGGCTGGTTGCCGCCGACACCGGAGAAATCGTCCTGGAGGGTAAGAATATCACGCATTACCCAATGTATCGGCGTGCTCGTCACGGAATCGCCTATCTTCCGCAGGAAGCTTCAATCTTCCGTAAATTGTCCGTTGAAGATAATATTCTTGCTGTTCTGGAGACTGTTAAATTCCCAAACAGAAAGGCCCGCCGCGAGAAATTAGACTTCTTACTGGAAGAGCTCGGGATCACCAAGCTCAGAAAGAGTCAGGCCTCAGCGCTCTCCGGCGGTGAACGCCGTCGGGCTGAGATAGCGCGCGCGTTGGCAAGAGATCCCGATTTTATCTTACTTGATGAGCCCTTCGCCGGAATTGATCCAATTGCGATCAAGGATATCCAAGAAATTATTCGTCAGCTTAAAGACAATAACATAGGTGTATTAATCACAGACCATAACGTTCGCGAAACTTTGGGCATCTGCGACCACGCTTATATCCTGGTAGATGGTAAAATTCTGGAACAAGGAACACCTCAGGAGATTGCTGCGAGTGATTTGGCGCGTAGATACTATCTGGGGCAGGACTTTAAGCTTTAGATTAGCTATCAGCACTTACTCCTTTTTTGGTAAATAATTAATTTAAAAATCTAAAGTTTAAGGCATTTCGGGACGATTAACTCCCAATGAACGAAAATGGATTTACACTTATAGAGCTACTAGTGACCTTAGCCATTGTAGGAGTTCTTGCACAACTGGGGATTTCAAACATGATCGAGTACAAGGCAAAGACCTATGATGCCACAGCGAAGATTTACGCGAGCTATTTAGCTAAGGAAGTCGAGAAAAACGTCGCTGATTATGGCAGTATCGGCGCATTTTTGGATAAGGTTGTTGGGGAAGGCACTAGCGATATATCCTTACGAAAGGCACGCAACGAGACCTGGAATACGGATGTGGAGAGGAAAGTCTTTGCAGACTTTGTCCCTGGGGACATTAACGATTGGGTGGCCACTGTCCATTTGAACCGCACTGGGTACATTGTCTCCGTCGGGCACTGCAAGGGTCAGACTAAAGCTGTTCCTCCATACCCGCCCCTGGGCGAAGGTGGTGCCATGATTGGGGGGCGTCCGCCCCACGATGGCTATGATAGTCCTTCTGTTTCGTCTTTGACCGGAGGAGTCGACTGGCCTCAGTTCTTCGAGGGCAGTTCGCTGCGGTGCACGTAAGAAATAGAGCACAAATTTGCCTTGCTGCCTGACGGTACAGAAAAGGTTTATCAAACGAACGGCTATCAGAGGGTCTTGCGCATCTCTTTTGGTTAAGTTTAGTTTTAAGTACTGAAATCTATATGATTTACGCAAGCACGAAACAGTATTGCTACCGGAGCTTATATTTTTGCTCTTTGTCGATAGGTAATAGACTTTGCACCAGTCAGAAGAAATTTTTAATTTAATATGCACCTGCTGGCTAGCTCTGAAATTTCTTCGGTTCAGAGACAGCCCATAACGAGAAAAACGCACTGATCAGAGCCAATCTAAAGGCTAAGAATTCGCCTACTTCTGTCTTAGATAAACCGGTAGTCTACCTAGGTATTCTTCAGGTAGAGTTTCCCCGACTTCCCGAATTTTCTGACAGATAAAATCTAATTGGTCATCGATCGGCAGGACTGAATCAATGAAGATCAGTTCTTTTCCTTTTACCGTACAGGTGCCACTAAGAGTGCGCCAACCAGCTCCGGTCTTAAGTTTCTCACGACGAACATCGAACCCCTTAGACTCAATAAATCTCCGTAGATCGCCAAAGAGCTCTTGCTTTGCCTTTGTAGCTTGAGATTCTTTAACTTTGGCCTTCTTGGGCTTCAGAGTCGGTTTATTAGTCATTGTTCACAGCGTAAGTATTTGCTCGCCATTATGCTTTAATTGCCTGTCCTACGCTAGTTGAGAATTTTTGAGGAGGAGTGGCCGGGTAGTCGTTATTGTGGTCGGGCTGGTTTGATTTGCACTGATTAGCTGGGTGACCTGATAAGGGGTTTTGATATCTTGTGCCGAACTTTACACCCCGGCGGTGCTACCCCCGAAAGCCATCTGATAATCGTGGGCTGACTTCTGCCTTCTTTTACGGTGCTAGCCCGCTGTTTTTTCTGACGATCAATCGCTGATCTTCGCTCTATTTGGCTTTGGTACCCCCTGGAGCTTTCCGGCCATCGTTTGCCGATCTTTGTCCATCTTAACTGTACCGGCGCTTGGGGATTTTTAGTGATCTTGTACCGGTTGCTGCCCTCTTTAGCGGTGCTGTCCCTTGGTGTGCTCTGACGATCGTTTGCTGGTTTCTGCCCTCTTTGGCTGTTTCAGCCCTTAGAGTTTTCTGACGATCGTGTGCCGGTTTCTGCCCTCTTTGGCTGTATCAATCCTTAAAGTTTTCTGACGATCGTGTGCCAACAGGACACTTCTTACGGCTTTTTCCTCACCTTCGTTCGGGAAAAACCGGGGAGAAATGTCCCTTGACTTTGCTTGGTGGGGCAGGTTTTTGGGTTAGCGACTTTGCGGTGGGCGACCGGGCTGTGAGGGTGGCTTGTTGTTTCGGAGATTTTGCGGCGATTATTTGCTGCTAAATTGACTTAAAATTGTGCAGGTTATAGGATGCGCACTCGGTATGCTGATATTACGGCAATAGACCGAAACACAATAACCTGCCTTCGAATATTCTGAGAAGGCACATCAGTTAAGAGGCTTTTGAAGATTATGGCAGCTAATAAAAAAGAACAAAAACAGGACGTTATCGCAAATATCTGTGCTGAGCAGACTAAGAGTGATATTCCTGAATTTAAAGCAGGCGACACAGTAAAAGTCCACACAAAGATTGTCGAGGGAGCTAAGGAACGTGTTCAGGTCTTTCAGGGAATTGTCATAAAGTTTAAGAAAGGAACTAGCGCCACTGCTACTTTTACGGTTCGTAAGATTTCATACAACGTTGGAGTTGAGAAAACATTTATGCTGCACAGTCCCCGAATTGTGCAGATTGAAGTAATTAACTTTGGTAGTGTCAGAAGATCAAGACTCTTCTTCCTGCGTGAGCGTAGCGGTAAAGCTGCTCGTGTTAAAACCAAGCTTAACTATCTAACTAAGAAAGAGAAGCCAGCTAAAGATCAGGTGCCGACGGCTGAATCTTCTGCAGAACCAGTTGCAGAAAAACAAGCTGCCCCTGCAAAGGAATCTGCTATAAAGAAATCTGCCGCAAAGGACTCACCGGCAACTGAGTCTGCCCCAGCTTCATAATAGTTGCATAAGGCTGCTGCTTTCTTAGCAGACTCAAATAATCGCTGAGATTGCATACCTTTGCATAGTCCGGCCAAACACAGAATATCAGGCGCAGCCCTCTGAGCCCATTGTCGGGCCTTTTGCTTTAAACTCCGCTCTGGACCCAGTCAAAGCTTAGCTATTTGTTCACCTTTCTGACACTAACCTCAGGAGGCCTACAACATCGAGTACCGACATCGCGGTTTAAGCTTCTAAGCCAGGCAGATCCAAAATTAATCAACATTCTAATCCCGCGAAAGCTAGGAATACTAACTGGCTTCAGGCTAATAATCTTCGGGACTGCTGTTGAGTCCGAAAGAACCTGCAAGAGAGTAATAATGGTTGTAGTTAGGGCCTGCTGAAAAAGTCATTTACGCAGTAATGCTTTATGCTTAGGGCTAAATCTGATACCTGAAGTGCAAGGGTTTTAGCCACAAATGGCCAACACCCTTGCACTTCACAAACCCGATTAATTGCAATGCTGCTATCGCATCATTAGATTATACCTTCAGGAGAACCTAATTTTGCCTTTTCACCAGAAGAAGACTCAGGAAAATCAGAGATTTTTGCGCCAGAAACTACGTTTCTGCAAAAGAGCGCAGCTC
>JAULKR010164124.1:0-25072 GCA_032356305.1 Prasiola linearis
CGCTTATCCTCTCGCGCCCGTTTTAGCAGGAATCATAAATTTACATCTTTCATTCTTAGCTAATCTTATGAGACCCTTTACAAACACTCTTTTCTTGCTCGTCGCTCTGCTGTTTTGCGGAAGCGTACATGCACAAGCCGATCTCTCTCTGGCACTGGTGCGCAGCACTGCGAATCCTGCGCAGTTTACCCTCTATTCAGCGACGGTAACCATCACCAACAAAGGCCCGAAAGGAGCCTCGCCTAAGGTCAGTATCCCTGCTCAACCTGGGCAGGTGTTCGAAGGCGGCAACGCGTTTACCGCCAGCCAAGGCACCTTCGAACTGTTCGGACCGAGTGCCGACGTTTGGAAAGTTGGCCGCCTCGCTAGTGGAGCCAGCGCCACGATCACCGTTAACTACTTTCTAAATGCAGCAACCGCTCCCGTTAATTATGCTGAAGTAAAAACTTCTAATCGCAGCGATCCAGACTCTACGCCAGGTAACGGCAACGGGCAGGTGAATGAGGACGACGAAGCCAGCAGCAACGGTGGTGGTAATCCGCCAAGTACACAGGCCGACCTTACGCTATCAAACCTAAATCTGCCGACAAGTACGGTAGCCGCAGGTGCGCTACTCAATTACACCTTCAATGCCGCCAATATTGGTAGCCAAGATGTACCGGGAGATTTCTCGATAAAGGCCTTCTTAAGTACAGACAATATGTTGAGTGCCAACGACATTCAGCAAGGAACTATCCTTACTGGTAATTTCGCGGCAAACTCTACCGTCACAAATATTGCAGGTGCTTCTAATACTTCTGGCTTAGCTCCCGGTAACTATTTCTTACTGCTAAAGATTGATGCAGATAATGTTATTACAGAAAGCTCTTAGACCAATAACATTCGCAAAAAGCCCTTTACGATTTCAGGCACATCAACGACAGCTTGTAATATTTCTGTAGTAGTGAATAGTATTGATTGTAACGATCAGAACACTCCGAATAATGCTGCTGATGATACCTACTCTGCCAATATTACAGTAAACGCAACTGGCGGCTCAAATGCAGGCTTTAATACTTCTGGAACTCCAGCAGTTCTGGGTGCATGGCCATATGGTAGCCCTCGTACCTATCAACTAGGCAGCATAAGTGGCAGCAGTGGCTTCGATATCACCTTCACAGATTTCTCTACAACAGCTTGCAGCCAATCAGTAAGCATCGACCCTCCTGCAAGCTGTAGTGGTGGCGGTGGCAACACTAATGGTAGTATTGACTTGAGTCTTTCGCTTTCGCAAAACCCCGCCCAACCGCTCAATTCACGTTGTACTCAACGACAGCTACCGTTAGCAACAGCGGCCCAAGCGCAGCAACTGGTGTAGTTGTGCGAATCCCTCAGCCAACCGGTGTTGTGTATCAGGGAGGTAACGAATTCGTCGCCAGTCAAGGCAGCTTAGTTACTTCTGGGTTCCTTAATGGCTTGTGGACTGTTGGTTCAATACCCGCAGGCGCATCGGCTACCATCACGATCAATTATTTCGTAACCGGAGCCACCGCCGCCAACAGTTACGCTGAGGTATTTGCAGCAGATCAAACTGATGTTGACTCTACTTCGGCCAATGGTTTGGGCCAGGTAAATGAAGACGACGAGGCCGCTGCCGGAGGTAATACCTCGCCAAGCGCATGCGATATTACTGCCACTGTTAATCATGTAAACTGTAATAACAAAGGCACACCGAATAATGGCAACGATGATACCTATGGCTTCACGATTACCGCTACAGCCAACAACGGTAGCACAACGTATCGTGCGCGATTTGGTACTCGCGTCAAAACTGCGCTCTACGGTGAATCCATCACCTTTACCGGAGTGCCGATAAATGGTGCGAGCGGACAATCACTTAATGTGATTGTGGAAGATGTAACAAAGAGTAACTGTTCGCAAGATGTGTCGGTAACTATACCCTCAACTTGTAGCAACGGAACTACTACGAATCAAGGTGTAGACCTTGCCTTAACCGCCACAAGTGCAGCACGTGAGCCAGCAGTATTCGGGGTTAATAACATCACACTCAAAGTAACCAATAGCGGCACTCAAGCCGCTGCCGGAGTAGTAGTGTCGGCCCCGTCGCCAACCGATGTGGTGTACACAGGTGGTAATGAGTTTACAGCTTCGCAAGGCACCTTATCAGTGTTTGGTGCCAATGCAGGTACCTGGACGGTGGGTGATATCGCTCCTGGTGCTACGGCTACCATCGTAATTAACTACTTCTCACTTTCTCAGACTGGATATACGCAGTTTGCAGAAGTAGCAGAACTTAACCAAAACGACGTAGACAGTAGCCCAGGCAATGGTAATGGCAGCAGTGCTGTAGAAGATGACGAGGCATTCCTCGACTTGACTTTTGGCGCGCGATCAGCATTACGCCTTGACTTCTATCCAAACCCAGCCTTGCAGGGTGATCAAATCACGCTAAGATTTGAGTCGAGTGGATCAATCGAGGTACCGGTACTAGTTTCGGATCTTAACGGAAGAATCGTGCTTTCAAGCACTGTGCAGTTCAGCGAAGGTTGGAATGTAATTCCAGTAGATATCAGCAGCTTAAGCTCTGGTATTTATATTCTATCCTTTAGCGATACAGGATTAATGCCTACACGATTGGTGGTTCGGTAGGTAATTGATTAAGCCACGATTTGAGAAAAAAGACCAAGTTCCTGATGGAGCTTGGTTTTTTTTGTATTAATGATTCATAAAAATCTTCATTATAAATCCAGATCCAGTCCCAAGTCCCCAACCTCCTCAACTTTGCCCGGCACAAATGCATCCATCACATGATGCCCCACGCGCACCCGCACTAGCCGCAACGTGGGTAGGCCTACCGCCGCTGTCATTTTACGGACCTGCCGATATTTTCCCTCAGTGAGCGTGATGCTTAGCCATCGCGACGGACCGTGACGATCATCGCGGATTCGCTTTGGACGTGCTATAAATCCTGGATCGGTGGCAACTAGCTTCACCGTGCAAGGGTTGGTCGTGTAACGCTCGCCAGCAAAACCTATCTCTACGCCAGCGGTAAGTTGGGCCAGCGCCACCTCATCGGGTATGCCATCAACCAGTGCATAATATTGCTTTTCGACATCCTTTTTCCTCCATCGCGCGCTCACCTTTCCATCTGTAGTAAGCAGCAAAAGCCCCTCCGATGCCTCATCTAAGCGACCTATCGCCATGGTGCCTTCCGGAAAATCATACAGCTCGCCCAATAGCTTTTTCTTGCGCCGCATCTGTTGGTTCGTCACAAATTGAGACAGGTAGCCATACGGCTTATGCAACAGGAAATGTCGATGCTCCATACCCGGTAACTTAGTCAAAGTCACAGCACCACACCGCTCCGTAGCAGGCCAGCTACATTTACTTTCAACCACTTAAGCCCCATTCTTGACCAATCAACGTGTCGCGGTGGCCGCTCGCCAAATCCGCCCACATTTAGTACCTTTTGCGCATAGCCTTTGCCTCCCTTTAAGTGGCTTTAATGGCAAACTATGCAACACTTACACCTTTCAATTCCCCTTTCGCTGCTGTTTTTTAGCCTTTCGGCAAAACCAGTTTTGGCGCAAGCTGAATACCCTCCAGGAATCACCATTGGACCCGGCTGTACCTTAACGGTAGGTGAAGGAGCATCCGTGACAGTGGAATCGGGCGATGTACATGTGTTGGAAGGCGGCACACTCCTGAATAACGGCGACCTCTACATAGGCCGAGATTTCATCGTAGACGGAGCGCTGCAAACCACCATCGGAGGTACAGCGGCTGCACCTTTGCACGGTCGAATCCACGTGTTTGGTGAAGCTGAATACCACGGATCACTGGCCGTAGCTCTGGCACGAGGCGCACACTTTCAGGGAGAACACGACTTCACTTTGGCCACCTACGAAAATGGATTCGGAAGGCTCGCGGCCAATCAAATGCCAGGAGCACGATGGTCGTCTAATCACTACGATCGCGAACTCGTAGTGAGCATCCGAGATGTAGATGGCAACATCTCCGAAGACTTTGCCATAGAGGTAGATGCCGCAGCATACGGGGAGGGCGAAGTGCTTATCGACTGGGTAGCTCACTTTGATAGCCGCACAGATTTCTATGCCGTCGAGCGATTTGATGAGGATCTCGGTTGGCTACAAAGGGGAGAAGTTGCGCGAGTAGCAGGCGATCCGGCAGCTGCATATTACTCTACGCTAGACCAAGACTTGCCACGAGGCCAAGATTTAATTCGGTACCGAATCAGGCTGGAAGATGACAGCGGATACTGGAATTATTCTCAAGAAGTATTAGTAGGAGTAGGCAAGACCAATGAGCTTCGTGTGTTTCCTAATCCAGTGACTGATAATTACGTTCGTATTTTCGGAATAGATGATACACGTAATTTAACGGCCATTCGATTGGTAGATATTAATGGTCGAATTGTGAAAGATTATCCTATTCCTGACGGCACGCTTACTGTACTGGATATTCCTACCACAACGCCCGCTGGACCTTATGCTGTACAATTAGCGTATGATTCCGGCAAAGTGCAGGCAGCGCAACTAATTATTATTCGGGAATAAATAAGGTTCGTACATAAAGTAAACTAAAACGGCGTGTACTTATCAAATAAGTACACGCCGTTTTAATTTAATACCGCAAGCTACTAACGAATCAACAAGGTTTGTCGACCCGCCTCGGTTTGTAAGAGGTAAGTGCCGGCAGCAAGATTAGCGGGAATTCTAAGTTGATTGCTGCCATCGAGTGGTACAGTAGTAACCAGCTGACCAGTGACCGTAAATATCTGCGCCTGCTCGATATCACGGCCTTGCACTTGCAGCATTTGGCCTGCCTCGATAGGATTTGGAAATACATTGATGGTTTTGGCGAAAGCCTCACGAGTATAAGAGCCGCCTACATTTTGAGCATTAAAAGTGGGCATCAACGGCTGAAATGCGCCAGTACCGTTGGGTAGCCGACCGACGGAAACATCGGTTTCCTGCTCGCCAAAAGTGATCGAATCTATGACTGCGCCACCAGAATTAAACAGCGCTAGCTGTTCGCCGCCAGCAGATAACTTGAATGGCGCGTGTAGTCCTGCCTGATCTAAATCGTCATCAGCCCAAATGATGAGATAGCCGTTAGCCGCGATAGTAGTGCCTGCCGGAAAGGTAAATTTGGCTGGTAAATCGATGTTATCGGTAAGTGTGAAATTGGCAATATTGATATTGACCCCAGTCCTGTTGTGCAACTCTATCCAATCATCGAATTCCCCATCCTGATCGGCCTGCGTCACATCATTGGAGGCCAAAAATTCATTGATGACAACGCCGCTTTGGGCCGTAAGCGTAGCGGAAATGCACAAGGAAAGTACCAGAAGAAAAAGTGATTTCATGGGATTGAGATTTGAACGCGCAAAGTAACACTACACCTGCACATAGTTGATTGGTACAAAGACTTACAGGTTGTTAATCATACCAGCTTAATATATAATCATGAACTCATTCGAATAAGTTTATTGATTGGCAAAATTGAATTAAACTCATTTTTATTAATTAATAACGTATCAGCCATACTTTGCGTGCGGCGCGTCCAGCAGACCTTTATTGGCTTGGTTGTTAAGCCGGAGCAGAATCGCACCAATTCCTATCGCTTAGTGTTGCAACTTGCAAATACCCAAATACTGGGCAACGAAACGACCTCGAATGATTCTGCTGCGAATACTTGGCTACATACTCACCGCATTTGGGGTGATAGGTACGCTGCTGCCTTTTCTGCAGTACGATGATTACTGGATTCGCATGTGGGACTATCCCCGGGTGCAGTTAGGCACGCTTCTGGGGCTTGGAATTGTATCAATAGCAATAGGATACCAAACGCAAGAGTTGCCTGTTTTGGCGAAAGCCGTCATGATCACTAGCGCGTTGGCGCTCACTTTTCAGGTCTATAGAATTTTGCCTTACACCACCATTTGGCAAAAGCAAGTGGTAGCCGCGAGTGAAGATGAGGCGCATAAAGACTATTCGCGCTTGCATCTTTTAGTGAGTAATGTGCTACAAGATAATGATGAGTACGATCGCTTGCTGACACTGGTAGACGAAGAGAAACCTGATGTATTGCTGACGCTCGAGACCAATAAAGTCTGGGAAGAGAAGCTGCTCGAAGGTCTTGATTCAGCTTACGCCAAAACAATCCGCATACCCATGGAAAACCGCTATGGGATGCACCTGTTTAGCCGTTTACCGCTGCGTAATACTCAGATACAACACCTGATTTCGGATAGCATTCCTAGCATCTACACAGAAGTCCAACTCGATGATGGCACGTGGATACATCTGTACGGTGTGCATCCTACGCCGCCAAGCCCCACAGAAGAATCTGCAAGTACTGGTCGCGATGCTGAGCTTGCCCTGGTTGGTGAATTAGTTACAGATCGTGGTAATGCAAATACCATAGTTGCCGGAGATCTAAACGATGTGGCGTGGAGTCATTCTACCCGACTGTTTAAGAGACTTAGCGGACTGCTAGATCCTCGTCAGGGACGTGGACTTTTCAACACTTTTCACGCTGATCACTGGTGGGCACGTTGGCCACTAGATCATGTCTTTCACAGTAGAGAATTTCAGATTACGGATATTCGAGTGCTGCGCAACATTGGATCGGATCACTTTCCGGTATCCGTTAAACTGCAACATGTGCCCGAGGAAACAACTCTCATGGAGGAGCCTGAACCAGAGGGGGATGATAAGCACGAGGCCGATCAAACCATCCAAAAAGCTAAGACTGGGGAAGTAGACGGACTGTTGATAAGTGACAAGGAGGACTAACGATAGCCTAGCCGGTTATCCACATTTCGGTCGATTTCGTTCACAGTCCGCTGAGATATTGTGCAGATGTACAACCTCTAGTTGGAAACCCCCGTTATCTTGTAGAAGCGTAGAAGTAATCTTCGCAAATTCTACCGCAAGCTTGTGTAAAGCTTTAGTGCCGAGTTCGCTTAGCCCAATCACAACCTTTAAAAGATAGTGTTTCATAGTGCTGCCGGCCCTTTGCTCCTCGGAACGGGGGTCGGCCTTTTAATGCAAACACCTAATTTACCTACTACTAGGCGCGGAACGACAACAGTTGGTTGCGTATGTATTCATCGAATGTTTGGCCTAATGGCTCTGGTAAAAATTCGACGGCGGCGGGCAAAGCGAACAGGGGTAAATTCTGTTCGCGTAAGTATTCTCCGTGTGCGTAAAGGCGCATTGCATCCTTTTCGGTAGTAAGGATCACCTTCTTAGGATTCGAGATTTCCTTGAAGAGTCGCACCATGCGGCCCAAGTCTCGCTTGCTAAAATTGTGGTGATCGCCAAAGGGTAGATCATGGATTTTATTTACCCGACCTTTTAGACCTACATGCAGATAAT
The DNA here is from genome assembly GCA_032356305.1 of Prasiola linearis. NCBI lineage: Eukaryota > Viridiplantae > Chlorophyta > Trebouxiophyceae > Prasiolales > Prasiolaceae > Prasiola > Prasiola linearis. The sequence continues at coordinate 7,407 of JAULKR010164124.1, forward strand.
CAACCCGCGCAATCGCGGTTACTAGGAGAATGTCCCAGTCCGGCTCCAACTCAGTTTTGTATCGGGGATCAAGTACTAACCATGGTTTTGCATAGCCGTACTTCGAAAAGAAAACGCGTTGATGCGGCAGTGGCGCCATGTCGCGGATTACGTCGGCTCTTTGATACTGCGTAAGTGAACTCGGGCACTTGGTCACTACGATGGCATCCGCTCGTTCAGCTCCTGATTGCCATTCCCGCAATCGGCCTACGGGCATAAGGCTATCATCCCAATAAGGTCGATCATATTCAGTAAGCAACACATTGATTGCTGGCTTTACTGCTAAATTCTGGAAGGCATCATCCAGAATTACGGCCTTGGTTTGTGGCGCATATTGGATCAAATTTGAAATACCAAACACTCGATCTTCGCTTACCGTGATGGCCGCATCCGGAAATTTACGTTTGAGTTGAAGTGGCTCATCACCTACATCGCGAGCGGTATCACTAGTCTTTACATAACGAAAGCCGCTGGTTTTGCGACCGTAGCCACGCGATAAGGTGCCCACCGCAAAAAAGGGTTGTAGTGTACGCAGGAGATATTCGGTGTGTGGGGTTTTGCCAGCTCCGCCAACACTTAGATTCCCTACTCCGATGGTGGGAATACTGAAGCTTGATCGCTTCAATACACCAGTACGATATAGCAGCAAACGTATCTCTACAATTAGCCCAAAGATTGCAGCGAGCGGTGCTGCCAGAAACTTGAGAATGCGTTTTTGCATGCGTAATTGAATCAGCTCAGTGATGCACTAACGCGCGAATCGCCAAAAGGCCCCTAAGCTGCCAATGCTCCATCCTTGAACTTTTGCACCAATTTGATTTGCTTGCCTCGCTTAAGTAGGCTGTGTCCGATTGCACACTCCAAGCATTTGCGCTTCTGGCAGTACTCTTTGCGCAGCGTCAGTAAGCCTTGGCTTTCGGCTGCATTGTCTGCGACCAAGCCTACAGCTTGCCACTGTTTGATGTGTGTGTTATTCTCTGATGGTAGTTTTTCTAGAAACATCAAGGCACGATCTTCCAGATTGGCTCTTCCCTGTAGCCGGCCATAAAGGAAGATCATCGGCACGACCGCATTTATGAGTATCGAGTAAGCCGCAGATTTGCCGATCACTTTGCGACGCGATTGACTCGGACGATCTAGTAAATAATGCGTTTTCCAATATTCATGTGGCTCGTGATTAAAGCAAGCCACCAATTCTTTGACCGACTCCGCTTCTAGAATTGCATCGAAAGCACGCGCTTCAGCTTTGATGATAGCAGCCAACTGTACCAACCTTATAGTTGGAAAGCTCGCGGGCCGCAAGCCTCGGTAATTCCATTCCTGTCGAGACATAGCGGTGAGCTGGTGCTTGTTGGCTAAGTGACGAAACTCGCGCTGTAGCTGACGTGGGTACTCGTCAAGAAACTCATCTTCCAGGAAGCCACCCACACCAAGCAGAAGTGCTTCGAGTGCTAACTGGTCAGCGCGATACCGACCGAGAATACTTAGCGGCAGCGCACTCATCAAGCTGTCCATGGCGTGCGCATTCATAGGCAAGCCAAGGCAATGACCGATTTTATGAATGTAGGTCGCATCCCAATCCGATCGCTTTAGCTGCAAAAGATCATGGAGTTCGGCTGTTTTGCGCTCAAGACGTTGTAGCGTCATGCGTTCTATCCAACCATTAAGCACCAGGTCAGGAACCGAGGATAGATTATCCTGGCAAGGAATTGCATGCTCATTTGCAGCAAGTTCTTCGTATCGACTGATGAGTAGCGGATCAACTAGATCCTTGAGTACCAGTGTGGGTAGCGCTAAGCCTCGCGCATTGAGTACCGGCTCGTCGTCATTCCAAACCACGTGTAATACCACGTTGTCATAGCCTGGATCAAACTGGTGACGGTGGTGGTGCCAATCTGAACTGTTGAGGTGCATCTCAATGTGGCCAGCCCAAACGGTGCTTCCGATTTGTATCCGACCTTCTGAAAAATCAGGCCCGTCGCCAATGTTATAATTACCGAACTGAAGCACATTCAAATCGCTCTTGTCGGTAAGCTTAAGTGCTCCGCGATCAAATTTTCGGGTGCGCCAGATATAATGTAAAAAGGCTTCTTTCATAACGATTGTACTGTGGCCATGAGTGACCACTCACAACCGTATTAAGATTTTATCCGATCATAAATGCAGTAGCTGTAGGCAAACTCATTTTTGTCGTCGGCTTTATGTTGAATGCGGCTTCGCAGTGCCCATTCAGATTCGAGTACTTCTGGAAAATAAACATCACCTTTCACATCTGCTTCAACTTCTGTGAGATAAAGGATGTCGGTTTGGTCCCAGAATAATTTGTAGATCTCGGCCCCTCCAATGTTGAAGATCATATCCTGACCATCAGCCTCGGCAGCTTGTTTGGCTTGTTGTAGTGCTTCTTCTGGATTAGTAGCACGTACAATACCTGAGGCAATAAAAAAGGGATTGCGCGAGAGCACCACATTGGTGCGCTTAGGTAGTGGCCTCCCAATACTTTCAAAGCACTTGCGCCCCATGATAACGGGATGACCTAAGGTGGTTTTTTTGAAGTACTTCAAATCAGCTGGTAGATACCAGGGAATCTGATTGTCAGCTCCAATAACTCGATCTGGGGTCATGGCAACAATGGCGGCAAGCTTCATGGCCGGAAGGTAGCTGCCCAGACCAATCTGCGACCAGTCTGGGCTTAGCTTCCATTTACAAGCTGAGGTCTCCACAGCGAGGCATTTCGATCTCTGTGTGGAGTGCACGCTCGACATTTCGAGCGTGCACGGGTTTCAAAAACATTTCGAACTCTGATTAGCAATAAGACTGACTGGAAAATTTCAAGGGATTAAATTCTGCTGGACACTGAGTGATTACACTCAAAGGGCCATAAAACGCTTGGCTATTACTTCTGCGTAGTTGCGTGTGATGCCCTGATCATCTTCATACTTCCGGTACTGAATAGCGCCTTCAACGAGCACTTTACTGCCCTTTGTTAGTTTGTCTACCATCAGCTCCGCGACTCGATTCCAGCCGATGATGCGATGCCAGGTGGTAAATTCTACCCGCTCTCCTTTTTCGTCGGTGTAGTTGTTGTTTGTGGCCACAGATAGGCGGGCCGTTTGCTTTCCAGTGCTTGTTTCACGCATCTCGGGTGCGCCGCCGCAGTGGCCAATAAGCTGTACGTAATTTCTCATGATCTTCAGTGTAGGATTAACTAAGAGGCGCCCAATTCGGGCCTTCAGAAATTGATTGATAGCTAGCTGACCGGTGTGCATAGAGACCTACCACGGGTTAATGCAAAGCATTTTAAAATGCACAGACCGGTCAGCGCGCTATCGAAATAAGACCATTTAGAAAGCAGGCTCAGCGATTGCGTCCTGGGTCTTGTCTGCGCTAGCGGTATGCTCGTTATCGGAGTCTTGGGTATTTGCTGTGCGTTGAAGCTGTAGGCATTTTGCAACGACGATGTCTACGGTTTCGACTTTACGGCCGTCTTTGTTTTCATAAGAGCCAGCCTTGAGTTGACCTTCGATGAGGACGCGGCTGCCCTTACCTACTTGAGCAGCGATGCGTTCTGCGGTTTGTCCCCACATAACTAGACGGAACCAACTGGTGTCTTGAGTCACCACTCCGCTTTTAGTGGTGTAGGTACGGGTAACGGCGAGGCTCACTTTGCCGAGTGTCTGTCCTGAGCTGAGTTGGCGCATGTCAATGTCAGATCCAAGGTTGCCGATGAGTGTAACGTTATTAGAAAGCATAAGAAAAGAGGTGTTGTGGATGGCTTGATGTGTATAGCTAGTCAAGCGCTTTCCGGTGTGTGTAATGCTCCTACTGTATAGCAGAGGCGGTTAAGAATGATGTCTCCGAAGCGCCCCGCCGTAAAGCGAAGTATGCCAATCGTTGACGATGCAAACATCAATGACCGAGCTAATCTGACGCGTACGATAAGTGTTTACTTACGTAAGTAAGCATTTATAAATGTTTAACTTGGATAGGGTTTTGCAATTAACTAGTTGATAGTTAATGAATTAGGTAGTATCAGGGGTAGAAGATCTTTTTTTGGAAGTTTCGCTATTTTATTGAAAGGCTATGATGGGTCACACATTGTGGCGCGTCCTATGGCTGCTCAAGTGCTAAAGCCCTGAAGCCCCGAAAAGCTGAAGTGCTGCGGCGCAAATCTGCGGTGCCCCGGGGTCCTTCACCACGCAAAGGTTTAGTACAGCGAGTGGCTCCGGCCAAAATCCAAATTGCACTTCACTTCACTTGCTGGTTGGACCCCAGGTATTCACAGTTGCTCGCAGCTTAAGCGCCATGGCTAAGCGCGAGTACACCCATGAGCCAGATCACGAGTCGAGCGAAAGGGGAGCATAAAAACTACGCCGCTACTAGCCATCATCTGGATGAGTTGAAGAGACTTGGTCCTGCGCTCTGTGACCCTCCTACCTCCTACCACCGCGTTTTAATGGCCTTGCAGGCGGCAAAATGGCCCTTCGGGCGGAGATGGCCCTTCGGGCGTATTCGAGATTGCGGCCCTCGCGTTAGTCTAAATTTATGCTATGGTCCCAATCTCTACCGCCGCGCTTAACAAGTCCATCTCTGCGACCCTCTGCGCACATCGCGATCCCAAAAAAAGAGCGCAGCTCCAATCACACCTCGCGATCTATGCATTCCCCTTGCGCCCCTTGCGATACCAAAAAAAGAGCGCAGCTCCAATCACACCAGCTACCCCTTCTTCACAAACTCACTCTTCAAACCCATCGCACCAAAACCAGGGATCTTACAATCAATATTATGATCACCATCCGTCAGACGGATATTCTTGACCTTCGTCCCAGCTTTTATCGGACCTGAAGCACCCTTTACCGGCAGCGTTTTGATGACCACCACCGTATCGCCATTCGCCAATTGATTGCCGTTGGCATCTAGTACAACAAGCTCCTCCTCTGAGGCAGTAGGGGCCTTGGCCACCACGGGCGTCCACTCGTGACTGCACACCGGACAAGCAAATGTGCCATCGCCATTTGAATAGCCATACGGCGACTCGCAATGCGGACACGGCTTCATCTCATCGTTACTATCAGACATGGTTGCAAAGTAAAGCTTAGCCAACCTATCGCCTTTTCAATCTATTGCAGGCCATCACATTATTTTGGATAGCGGCTCGTATTACCAGCTAAATCCCAAACTTCTAATTGAATTACACCAGATGTTAATCTGCTCCTATCTATACTAAGTCTTCCACTCTTTGCATCAAGTGTAGCAAGTAGCCATTTGCCATTTTGTGCAGCTTTATACTTGAGATACTTAGTTCTTGATACCTTGTCACTAATTATAAAAGTGTAATTATCAATCTTTCGAATACTCGGCGCATCGGTGTCCAACCGTAACTCGAAATCTCCCCATTCCTTAACTTCTATTTCTAGATGAGTCGATCCCATAGATAAATCGCCCGTTAGAGCCTTATCTGGGTCGCCACAGCGCGAAACGTAGGCATTTGGCCGTAAATCCATCGGCACCTCACTAAGCGGAATGCTCAGTTTTGCGGAAGCATGAATAGGCTCATTCACATCGCCAACATTGTAACACCTCGAATACGTACCCGCGCCCCGATCAAGACTCACGTTGGCACTTAAATACGTATCCGTATACACCGCATCCGCTGGCAATTCTAGCGTGGCATCAGCCAATTGGACAGTCAGCGCCTCACCCTGCCGCAGCAGATAATTGTAACTCTCTGGCGTATAAAGCGCTATCGGAGCATCCGCGATAATCGTAAAATCTAGTTGAGACACATTGCCGAAAGGGTCGCTTACCTGAATGCTAATGTTGCGGCTTTCGCCAAAACCGATGTTGATGAAGCCATCGTTAGGCATTGCCTCATACAGTGACAAGCGATCGCCCGGCAGCTTGTGCAGGCGATAGAAATAGCCATTGTTTTGCTGCTTCGCGGCGTAATCATAGTGCGCTTGGATGTAGCGCGTCTGCTCAAATGAAACCGTATCATATGTGGCGCGCCAATGCACCTGACCGTCACAGCGACCTTCTATGCTGTACACCCCGTTGCTGTTGCTGGTACCTTCCTGGCGATCATACGCCTTGATACCAAAACCTACTTCTCCGGGTGCAACATGCACCGTTTGGGCCAGCGTATATTGATCACTGACTTGCTTCACCTTACTGCGCGTCACCACTTGGGTAGCCCCGTTGGACGTACGAGTATAGACGCTCAAGCCCTGGATCTGCGGGGCTTTACCATCGCTTATAGGAAAATCGTATAAGAGCGGATTAAAGGCCGTATCATCATTTGCGAAGCGTAACTCAAAATGCAAGTGGGCACCAAAGCTGGAGCCTGTGTTTCCCATCGTACCGATCTGCTCGCCCTGCTTAATCGTGAACGGTTTTAGCGAAAGCTGATCACGGATGTCCAACTCAAAACTCTGCGTGGCGTAATGCATCGAATCTACAAATCGCGCCAACGCCGGAGCAAAACTGGACAAATGTGCATACACAGATCGGGTGCCATTGGGATGATCGATGTACAGGGAATTTCCGTAGCCCGACGAGGACACCCGAATACGCGACACGAAGCCATCGGCAACGGCGTACAGCGCATCTCCCTCCACGCCCCGGGCACTCTTGATATCCAAGCCCATGTGAAAATGATCGGACCGCAACTCACCAAAAGTGCCCGAAACTTTGATCGTATGATCAACTGGCGACCGGTAGTAGCCTGCCTCGTACGGGCTTGGCGACTGCTGCGCACAAAGTATAATACTCCAGCAGAGTAAGGCGAGTAAGGTGTAGTGTTTCATCCTTGACTATTAACGTCGCTGCAAGGCCTCAAAGTCCATCATGATGTCAGTCCACGGTCCGCGATCGGTAGAGTCTAGCTTGTTTTGCGAAAGCGTATGCACAAACTCCTCTCTTGGAATGCTGCTGCCACCCAAACTCTTTAAGTGGTCGGTAGGCATCTGGCAGTCAATCATCCAGTAGCCTCGCTGCTCAAGATTAGTAACTAAGTTGATGAAGGCGTATTTACTGGCGTTGTTGGCCCGCGCAAACATGCTTTCGCCACAGAATATCTTACCAATGGCCACGCCATACAGTCCGCCCACCAAATGTTCATCTTGCCATACCTCTACTGAGTGCGCATAGCCTTGCTCGTGTAGCGTAGTATAGCCTTGTAGTAGGTCTTCGCTAATCCAGGTGCCTACATCTTCACCCTGCCTTCGCGACTTTTGGCAAGCTCGAATCACGTCGCCAAAGCAAGTATCGTAAGTGATTTTAAACTTGCGCTGATTGATGTACGGACGCATGCTCCGTGCAATCTTCAGATTTTTAGGGAAGAGTACAAAACGCGGATTGGGGCTCCACCAAATAATGGGATCATCCGGGTTGCTCCATGGAAAGATGCCCAGGGTGTAAGCGCGTAGCAAGCGTTGCCATGAAAAGTCCCCACCCACGGCAACTATGCCCTCAGCATTAGCCGTCGATACAGCGGGGAAGTCTTGGTTGTCCCGCAGCCACTTCAATAACAAAACAGGCTAAACAGCCTCACTTTCGATGGTAACCGAGAGGCCACGATCGGTGAGTGCATCCTTGAGCGGGTGAAGCGTATCCAGCGATCCAGACTTTACCCCAGCCTTGCCCTTCATGTGAATGAGCATGGCATTTTGCTCGGCTTGCTCGCTAGAGTGATCCAATACCTCCATGAGACATTGAATCACCCAGTCGAATGTATTGTGGTCATCGTTGTACACGATGAGGTAGGAGTGCATGTCGAGCGCCTCCATTAAGTCTACGTCGAAATCCTCCAACACCTCTGTTTCGGTGTCTGGCTCTGGTGAGAAAGCTGCGCGAAGGGGAAAATATAGACGAGGACTCATGGCTGATTCGTGAACCTGATTAACTAGGCTAGGCCGCGTAGTGTTGACTGAATCGCAGAATAATTTGGCTGCTTGCCGGCATCTTCTAGCACCTCAGCATACGCAATTTTGCCATCAGCACCTACCACAAAGGCCGAGCGCTTAGACACGCCTTTCATGCCGAAAAAGTCGGTGTAGAGCACGTCGTAAGCTGTTGATGCCTCCTTGTTAAAATCGGACAGCAGAGGGAAATTGAGATCTTCCTTTTGCTTGAATTGAGCAAGGGTAAAAGGTGAATCAACCGATACACCAAAAATCTGAGCATCAAAGCCGTTGTATTGCGCCATGTTGTCGCGCATGGTGCACATCTCCTCGGTGCAAGTGCCCGTAAATGCTAACGGAAAAAATAGCACAACTACAGGCTTGCCGCGGTAGGCCTCCAGAGAGACGGGCTCGTTACTGGTGTTATTAAGTGTGAAATTCGGAGCGGCATCGCCAACTGAAAGAGCCATAGTAAAAGAGGTAATAGGTGTGAGTGCAAAGGTACGCACGCTAAGAGTAGCCGAAGTATAAGTAGCAGCTTTCTATACCCAAAGCGGATATGGACGTTTGCCCTTTTGAAAGGTCCACAAGCAGAGCGCTAAGCCCAGTAACACACTGATTACACTAATGATTTCAGCTTGTGTAGGCTGGAACCCCATGATATCATAGACGGCATTCACTCGAATCTTCTCAATCAAAAATCGCTCTACGCCGTTAGCAATCAGGTAGCAGCCCATCAGTAAGCCAGGCCACTGGCCCGCCCATTTGCGCATACTCCAAAGCAATAGCCCCAGGCCAACGAGCATGATAATTTCATAAAAGGGCGTCGGGTACACGGGCTCGGCCAGCTGCATGCAGTGCGCAACTTCACAACCTGGAATGGGCACACCTTCGTCGATAACATTATGCGGAAAGCGGTACGACCACATCCAATCAGGCAAAAACCACCAATCTGGCGTGGGCGCTAGATTATCAATTCCCCAGTCCCCATCACCCGACAGCTGACAGCCAATCCTACCTACGCCCACGCCAATTAGCATGCCCGGCGCAATGGCATCAGCCATAGGCCAGAATGCCATGGTGTGGCGCTTCATGTACATCCACACGCCAAAAAATCCAGCAATCAAGCCGCCGTATATCGCCAGACCTTGACCGCTAAAAAATTGTCGAAAGAAATCACTGAATGAACTCGGCGGCACTTCGAGAATCCCAAAAATCTTTGCCCCAACGATGCCACTTACTGCTGCGATAATAGCGATGTCGGTGGTACGTTCCCAGGGCTGCACCACGCTATCCACTTCCTTCGGCCCATCAGGAAATTTCTTACGAGTTTGTAGTTGGTCGTAGTAGGTATAGCCTGCAAATAGTAGCGCCCCGATAAGGCCAGTCGCCACATTGCCTTGCGTAGAGAGGATAAAGTCTGGACCTGCATTTTCGACGCCCATAATGAGCGGTACCAGCTTCCAGCCTATAATAAATCCTACTACCCCGCTACCGATGTAGTCGCCAATTGCAGGACCTTTGCCGATTAGCGTCCGCACGGGCTTTGCGCTAAACTGTCCAAGCGGCGTACGCCTGCGAATGTCCCACTTCAAAAAAAGTGCAGCCACCATGGTGCCCAGCGCTAAGAATAGTCCGAAGGTTTGGACGATTGCAAAGCCGTTGTCTCGCGCGGTACCAATAAGGTCGTGCAGGATGTAGGAGAGGTTGGGGTACATAGGCTAGGTATCAAAGCCGAGCAAGCTCAGCACATTGGCCGCAAGATGGTGGCGAAATTTGATTTGCAAGTTGAGCTACTCATCTAGCTCTAGTCCAAACCGCTGGAGTAGGTCGTTTACCGCAGGATTCGTATCAATTAAAATTTGATACTGCTCCTTTGGCCCAAATACCTTCGCTTTGGGTGCCTCTTTCGGCGCAAGCGACTCATCATACACTACCGTAATATTCAAATCAGGGCAGTTCAAATCTTCCTTAATGTCGCGAATACTTGTCACCTCTGTGCGCAGCGTGTTCTGTGCTAATACACTTCCTACGCTTACCGTGAGCACTGGGTCTCGATAGTCCAGTTTAGCACGTCGCATCACCGACTGGATACGTTGCGGCTGGGCATCTGCGGTGTCGTTCCACACCTTGGTTAGCTGCTCAATAGACAAGTCACAAGTTGCCATCGTGACATCTACATCGTCCTCCTCGTCTTCATCAAATGATATGCTAGGCCCCAAAGTCGCGACCTTTGCGGGCTTAGGTGTCGGCGTCTCCACTACCTTGGCAGGCGGCTCGCGCACTACATCTACTTTGGCTGCGGGAGCGACTATTTTCTCAACTACAACAGGCTTTACGGGCGCTTCGACTACGCTCTGTTCGCTAGTTTTTTTTTGAGTGATTTCTTCGGTAGGCGGTTCAGCTTTCGCCAAAACAGCAGGTGATGCAGCAAGCTCGCCGCCCATCGAAATCTCGTCTCGTTGGATCGTCCTTTGTGCAAAGGCCATCTTTACCAAATACAACTCAACGTGCAGTCGCTTATTAGCGCTCATCCGCAGTCGGAAATCACACTCCGCAGCCAAATTGAGCGCATTGATAAGAAAGCTCATGCTACACTTACTGGCCTGACCTGCATAACGAACGCGCAGCGCATCACTCACCTCAATCAACTTGAGCGTAGCAGGACTCTTGCACACAAACAATTGCCGCAGGTGCTTCGCCAATCCGGTTAAGAAGGGCTCCGGCTCAAACCCATTACTAAGAACCTCATCAAATTGCACGTACAGCTGCGCGACATCTTCTCGTAGCATCGCATCTACTACCGCAAAAAAAGTGCTGTGGTCAAGCACATTCAGTTGCGTGGCAGCGTGAGTATAGCTGAGGCTATTGCCCGAAGCCGAACTCACCAAACGATCAAAAATAGACAGTGCGTCGCGCAGGGCACCGTCAGCTTTCTCAGCTACCAAGTGTAAGGCTTCAGGCTCGGCGGTGATGCCCTCCTCTTTACAGATGTCCTCAAGGTGATCTACGATATCACTTGGACGGATTCGATGAAAATCATACACCTGGCACCGACTCAGTATCGTGGGCAGAATCTTGTGCTTCTCTGTGGTGGCCAAGATGAATACGGCGTAGTCCGGCGGCTCTTCCAGCGTCTTCAAAAAAGCATTGAAGGCACTCGCCGAGAGCATGTGTACCTCATCAATGATGTATACCTTTTTTCGTCCGGATTGTGGTGGCACCCGCACCTGCTCCATGAGCTGATGCATGTGGTCTACTTTGTTATTAGACGCACCATCTAGCTCAAAAATGTTGAAGCTCGCATTCTGGTTAAAGGCCACACAGTTGGCGCACTCATTACACGGCTCGTAATCTTCACCTACGTTAAGGCAATTAAGCACCTTGGCGAGTATGCGCGCATTGGTGGTTTTGCCTACCCCTCGCGGGCCACAAAACAAGAAGGCGTGTGCCAGGCGGTTTTGCCGCAAGGCGTTCTTTAAAGTTTGGGAAACATGGCCCTGGCCTACCACTTCATCAAAGCGAACGGGACGGTACTTGCGGGCGGATACTACGAACTCAGACATCTGTAATCGCTAAGGTAACGCCCATTCACATAGGCACTGTCACAAAGGTTGCCTATACAGACCTAGCTCACGTGTCTGGCTGGTCTGTAATTGAGCCGCCCAGCGAACATCTTACCCTCATCTTATATCCTATTAAGACATTCCTAAAAGCATATATCGTGATATTAACACCCAACCCGACTACACAGCAGCAGCAACTCAGTGCGCTAGGCGATGAGCTTTTGAGCCAATTCGATAATTTCTCGCCAGCTGATTATCAAGCTACCAGCGTGAGCCGAAATTGGGCTTTGCTGCGTGATGCAGGGTGGCTAAGTCGCGTACTTGAGCCCAGCTATTCGCTGCCCCTCCACAGTAACGAGGCTACCGCCCAACAAACGCTTGCCCGCCAACTTAATCTGCTATTCGAAGTAGGCCGTGGCAGCCTTCCGCTCGGACGCATTTTTGAAGGTCACGTGAATGCACTTGAATTGGTAACTCGTTTTGCCTCTGAGCAGCAACGTGAGCGCTGGTACAGCGATGCTAAAGCAGGGCAGGGGTTCGGGGTTTGGAACACCGAAATGCACGACGGCATCCATATTCATCCGCATGCAGCTGGAGGTTATGTACTCAAAGGCGCCAAATCATTTTGCTCTGGAGTTGGCGACGTTACGAGGCCTATCATTACTGGGCAACTCTGGAAAGACGACGTAGCCATTGGCTGGCAAATGCTAGTGCTGCCCATGGAAAAAGTCGCCTCCGATAAAATCGATACTTCCTTCTGGACGCCCCTGGGTATGCAGGCTTCAGCAAGTCATAAAGTTGACTTTACCGGGATCCGTGTTACTGATGAGGATTTGCTGGGCACACCCAATGATTACCACGTGCAGCCACACTTTAGCGGAGGCGCCATACGCTTTGCGGCCGTGCAACTCGGCGGGGCGCAAGCGCTATATGATCATACCGTGGCTATGCTGGACAGCATGCACCGTACCCATGATCCATATCAGACGCACCGCATCGCGCGCATGGCTATGGCATTACAGTCTGGAATGCAATGGTTGCGGGCAGCTAGCGAAGAATCTTTGCCTGGATTTGGCGCTGAAGCTGATGTCGTAAATTTCGCAAACATGACGCGTTCGGCAATTCTGGATTGCTGCAACACAGTACTCGAGCTCTGCGAGCAAGCCGTTGGTGCACGGGGATTTCTCTCGCCAAAGCCAATACAACGCATCTACACGGATTTGAAAATGTATCTGCGCCAGCCAGCGCCCGATGCCACACTCGCCGCCGTTGGCCATCACGCAGTAGCTACGGCCCAAAGTCCGCTACACTTTCTGGCAAATGCGCACAGCAAATGAGTCAGAATTTATACCAACTACCTGCTACTCATCGGCGTGCCGAGATGCTTAATCTCGCAAGTTCACTAAATGTGCAGGCCATCGCCGCACCCGTGCTGGTACTCGTGCCGCACGCTGATGATGAGACGCTGGGCTGTGGCGGCTTACTAGCGTCACTGTACGAAGCTCAGATACCCACCGATGTACTGTTAGTCACGGATGGTACTCAGTCGCATCCTAATTGCAAAACCTACCAAAAAGAGCAACGCCAGCAGAAGCGCGAAGAGGAGTTAATTGCTGCTATACAAGCGCTGGGAGGATCTGAAGATCGTGTGCTGTTTTGGCGAAAGCCTGATACCGCTGTGCCTGATGTTGATTCGCCTTTCGGCAAAACAGCTGTTACCGAATTGCTGCATTATCTAACCACGGGAGGATACAAAACAGTGCTGACTCCTTATCGAAATGACCCGCATGGCGACCACAAGGCAACGACTCAGTTGCTGCTTGCCGCCAGTATTCAGGTGGCAGAACCGCTGCAAATATTAGAGTATTTCGTGTGGCTAGGTCATCAGGATTCGCAGGCGCTGTGGCCCGAACTCGCGCAGGCAAAGTTGTATAAACTAAAGCTCGACGATAATCTAATTGAGCGCAAGCGCAAGGCTTTGCAGTCGCACCAATCACAACTTGGAAACGTGTTTGGAGGTCAAGGCGGCTTTACCATTCCAGCATCATTGGCTGCCACGGTAAACGATCCTTACGAACTCTATTTAGACGCTAATAGTCAGGCATGATAAGGCGACCCAATCAAAGCTTAGACGCAGCCTATTTCGAGCGCATCTACTCCGATACGGACGATCCCTGGAATTTCGCGTCGAGCCCTTACGAACGTGATAAGTACGCCGACACATTAGCTAGCCTTCCTCGCCAGCGCTACAAGCGCGCGTTCGAAGTCGGCTGCTCGGTAGGTGTGTTGAGCGAAAGCTTGCTGGGCCGTGTAGACGAGCTACTTGCAGTAGACCTAAACGAGCGAGCCCTTACAGCCGCTAAAGTGCGCAATGCCAAGCAGGTGAATTCTGGTAGAGCTACTTTTGAGCGCGTCGCATTTCCGAGCGAAGTGCCTGCTGGCAAGTTTGATTTGATAGTACTGAGTGAGGTGGCCTACTACTGGGCCAACGGAGAATTCGAGTTAGCCCAGGATCTTATCGTAGACATGCTTGCCGCAGGTGGCCACTTAATTTTGGTGCACTACACGCCCATCGAGACAGACTATCCGCTCACAGGTGATGAAGTGCATGATCGCTATGCGGCACGTTTTGGCGAAAGCCTCAAAAGCCCGCTGCAACACGTGCACGGACATAGAGCCGATAGATATAGACTTGATGTGTGGGAGAAGGTGTGATGTGCAGCTTATGCTCTGATTGCAAGCGGACGCTGCGTTAGCGATCGCTCTATGCTCCTGGTTTTGCGAATTGGCTCGTGCTCTAGGTAAGCTTTCAAATTAGCTATCGCCTCAGGAAGCGGCAGTAGAGGAAACTCGTTTTGGCGAAAGCTGCACATCTTTTCGGAGTGCCAAAACTGCTGCCATTTGCGCTCAAAAGCTTCGGTATCCTTGCTAAGTGCCCACGCTTCGCGCAGCTCAGCCTTCAGCGAATACTTCCAAACCAGACCATCGGCACCTGGCTTGAGTGGCCACTTTTGTTGTGCCAGGTCTGAATTCCAAGCAGCGAGTTGCTTGGCCATTCCCCAGGGCGTACGGCCGGTGATGCGCGTAGATGTAGATACCACAATGTCGCGCGGGTAGCTAATGCGGTAGCCAGCGGTGAGCAATTGCTTGCGCATGGCTTGGTCTTCGTCGAAGGGTAATTCTGGCAGACCTCCCACGGCTTGATAGGCTTGGAGGCTTACGCCAAAACCGGCCCCACCAAATACGCCGTGCTGCGGGTGGCGCTCGTGTGCTGAAGGGAATTGCTGGTAGCGCAGCCTGCCCACCAATGCTTGATACTGTAGCATGTGATGATTGATCACGGAGATATCAAGCTCGCCAGCTTCTATTTTAGCGCCAAAGGCATCGGCGAAGTCTAATTCTTTTAAGCCCATGCAAACTGCGTGGTGGGCAAGTCTTGAGTCAGCATCTGTGCTAAAGAGAAGTTTGCGATTTGCACGCGATGCGCTTAGAATCGCTGCTGCTACCTGCAAACCGAGGCTCCTTGCCGAACCAACATGCGCACGGTCGGCCTCGAAATTAGCATCGATCACGTAGAGACAAAAGCTCGGATGCAGGGCCGACCACTCAGCTACCTGGTAAGCGGTGGCATCGGTGGTGCCATTGATTACGAGCACGGCAGCCAGGCGCTGGTGCATGCTCACAAAGTCACGGCTCCACTGGCAGCGCAAGGCTTCCAGACAAGCTTTAATTCGCTTGGCTTCATTGCGCGCGGGCACTACTACCACGGCCTCAAGGCTGTTAGGCATTGAGGTCGGTACTCCTAAATAGCGAGCGTCGGTGGGTAGTGATGGTTGTATCGCGGTCATGGGATGGCCTTCCTCTATAGAATCGCCAATTCAGGCCGTCGTGTTGATTGCGTATAAGTATGAAATCCCACCGAAGCTCGCAGTAGTACTTCGTGAATGAGATGAGCCATTACGTATCTGTGTATCTACAATAAATCTTGATGATTGCATGGGTGTTTGCCAAC
Organism: Prasiola linearis; assembly: GCA_032356305.1. NCBI lineage: Eukaryota > Viridiplantae > Chlorophyta > Trebouxiophyceae > Prasiolales > Prasiolaceae > Prasiola > Prasiola linearis. The sequence continues at coordinate 22,925 of JAULKR010164124.1, forward strand.
AATAGCAAGTCTCTTGGAATATAAATGTGACCCATTGCCAGCCGCAGCGTAACAAAAGCAAACAAACTGACACCAATGGATTTCAATATTAATGTAGACAGCCTCATGGAAGCAGGCGCGCTTTATTTACCAAAAGTAATCGGCGCAATAGTCGTGGTTATTATCGGCTTTTGGCTGGCAGGCTTTCTTAGCAATATGCTAGCCAAAGCACTTAAAAAGCGTGGCACCGATAGCAGTATCGTACCATTCTTTAAGTCGTTGGTATCGGCAGGTATAAAAGTAATTGTACTGATAAGTGCAGCAGGCATGTTTGGTGTCGAAACCACCAGCTTTGTTGCTATTCTAGGTGCGCTCACCTTTGCAGTAGGTATGGCCTTGCAAGGTAGTCTTGGTCACTTTGCAAGCGGCGTGCTTATTCTTACCTTCAAGCCCTACAAAATAGGTGACTTGGTAACCATTGGTGGTGGCCAGACGGGCTCTGTGGTAAGCATAGAGATATTTAATACCATACTTACTACACTAGATAATCACCGCGTAATTGTACCTAATGGTACTGTGACTAGCAATGTTATCACAAATATCTCAGGTCAAGGTACCGTGGGCGTTCCGCTTAGCTACGGCATAAGCTACGGTGATAGTATAGATAAGGCGCGTGAGGTAATCTTACAAGTTGCTAAAAGCTGCCCACAAGTAATTAGTGATCCTGCTACTGGCGTAGTAGTATCTGAGCATGGCGACTCAGCAGTAATGCTGGCTACCCGCCCATTCTGTAATAGCGAAGATTACTGGACGGTATTCTTTTATATGCAAGAGAACGTGAAAAAAGCGTTTGATCAAGCTGGACTTTCGATTCCCTACCCACAGCACGATGTGCACATGTCAAGTGACAACTAAGGGGCAGTAATGACTCAATAGGTTTTACTGCAACTCAATAAACTTTTGGAGGGCCAAAACTACACAACTGTGGTTTTGGCCTTCTGCTTTGTGGTCCGCGCTAGGGTGTGATTTCGGTTGTGGCTCGGTGTATATTAGCCGCATGAGTAACGACCCAATTTTCAATCTCATCGATCAGGAATATGAGCGCCAGCGTGATGGCATCGAGCTGATCGCTTCTGAAAACTTTGCATCTATTAATGTGATGCGGGCGCAGGGCTCTGTGCTCACCAATAAATATGCGGAGGGGTATCCTACTAAGCGCTATTACGGTGGGTGCGAAATCGTGGACCAAGTTGAGCAGCTAGCGATTGATCGTCTCTGCGAGTTATTTGGTGCTGAGTATGCTAACGTGCAGCCACACTCGGGCGCTCAGGCGAATGCAGCCGTATTTTTAGCATGTCTGCAGCCGGGAGATGTGATTCTGGGTTTCGATTTATCTCACGGTGGGCACCTCTCGCACGGGTCGCCAGTTAATTTTTCGGGTAAGCACTTTAAGCCGAATTTCTACGGTGTGGAGCAAGGCACGGGGCTTATCGATATGGACAAAGTAGCCGAGAAGGCTCGCGAGGTAAAGCCGAAGCTTCTCATTTGTGGCGCGAGTGCTTACTCTCGCGATTGGGATTACGCGCGCTTTCGCCAAATAGCAGATGAGGTGGGTGCTATTTTGCTGGCAGACATTGCGCACCCCGCTGGACTTATCGCGGCTGGGCTACTCAATGATCCGCTACCACATTGTCACATCGTAACATCTACTACGCACAAGACGCTCCGCGGTCCGCGGGGTGGCATCATTATGATGGGTAAGGATTTCAAAAATCCATTTGGCAAAAAGACGCAAAAGGGTGCTACAATTCGGATGTCCACTATCCTAAATTCAGCGGTGTTCCCGGGTATGCAGGGCGGTCCGCTAGAGCATGTGATCGCTGCGAAGGCTGTGGCATTTGGCGAGTGCCTTCAGCCAGCATGGAAAGCATACGGTAAGCAGGTAATTGCTAATGCGCAGGCTTTCGCCAAAACCCTGATGGCCAAAGATTACAACATCATTTCGGGTGGTACTGACAATCATGTGTTGCTCATAGACCTGCGCAACAAGGATATCACAGGCAAGCAAGCTGAGCATGCATTGAATGCAGCACACATTACGCTAAATAAGAACATGGTGCCGTTTGATACGAATTCACCTTTCGTAACGAGTGGTATTCGCATCGGCAC